>CATNEM010000352.1:407500-431930 GCA_950096795.1 Macrostomum cliftonense | reverse complement strand
CAATGTGGGGATGCGGATCTGGAAAAGCTGTCATACAGAGCAGCGGTTGATTAGGATTTATGAGAAGCTTTATGCATAAAGGGATATGGGGATTTGAAGGCCATTGTTGATAGGGGGATTTGAAGGCCATTCTTAATATTGGGATTTTAAAACTATTCTTGATATAGGGATCTGAAGCTATTCTTGATATGGGGATTTGAAGGCTATTGTTGACCTGGGGATCTGAAGCCATTTTGACATGGGGATTTTAAGGCCATTTTTGACATGGGGTTTTAAGGCCATTCTTAATATGGGGATTTGAAGGCCATTCTTGATATGGGGATCTGAAGCCATTCTTGATACGGGGACTTGAAATTGAAACCAATTCTAAGATTTCGAGTTTTAGTCCAAGTCGAGCCCTAAATGCTAATATAGGTTGCAGAGAAAAACAGCTCAAATTTCATAATCAGAAACTCCTTATCGGGAGTCGCTCAGTAAAGGAATTTCAGTGCTCAGGCATTAAATAACATTCGGAATCCGGCTGGGAAGACAGCCTACTTAAGAACCAATTTCCTCACCTTGCTCGGGTGCAGGTTGACATAGACCGTGGCACCGTTGGCCTTCTCCCGCTGGATTCGTTCAACATGAATGACGTACTTGGAGCGATAGACGGCCACCACCTTGCCAGTCTGGGTGCCCTTGTGATGGCCGCGGACCAGCTGCACCTCGTCGTCTTTCCGTATCGGCATGGAGCGGACATTGTACTTGGTGCGCAGCTCCTTGGACAGCGGGGCCGACATCAGCTTGCGCCGGATGTGCGACGGCGCATTGAAATAACGCTGCCGGTTCTTGCGCTTGGAGCTGGTGACGCTCTTGTTGAACTTCATGTCTGCGGTTTCTGCTGTCGCTGCAACAGTTTAGCATTTTAAATTGGCGCGTGTATCCTAATGACACTGTTTGTTTTAAATGATTAGTTAAACATTAAATCCCATGCGGCTTATTTTACACCATAAAGTGAAACGATTCATCCTAGCTCAGATGACAAGCTAGAATAAAATGATACAATCTATCAGTTCTATTAAAAGATAGACACGGAAAAGTAGGTGTTAATGCATTAATTATCCCTATTGTTAGACTAGTAGCTTGAAAATGGATTGGATGAATGCGCATGGGCGACACGGAACAATGCCAAGTTCTTTTGCAGCGAAATTACGCGATGGCTATTAAAAAATTGTCGCTAATTAAGCGATGGGATAATTCATTAAAAATTAATTGTGTATTAGCGAACACCAAAGCTGGCTAGCATTAATGCGCAGGAGAGGCATCTGCAGGTCAATCTCTAATCAATGCTGCGCATCAGTTAATCAAGTAGATTTTTTCTCCGTAACGGGCGCTAGGCATCTTTTTGGGGACAGGTTTGTTGACTTAAAAAGCTAGCTAGCAGAGCAAACAGTCCAGTATAGATGCACATCGGCGGACCGACTTGGATGGGATCGATGCCCTCACTAATTGAGTTTGCTTGCGTACTGAGGGATAAGACTTGGCAGAAAGCATAAATCAAAGAGTAATGCAATTCAAAGAAGAAAAATACATGGATGCTTGAGGCTGTAAGTGCAAAGAATTATGCGACTATGTAGATAGCTAGCTGCGCTGGAGCTGAACTTTGCAAAGTCCTTGCGGCAACAAAACACTATTACAAAATTGCATTCAAAATTCGACTTAAGGGGCCCTACGGTACTTACGGAAAAGTACTTATAAGCGTCACAACACAAACAGAACAGGCCTCAGGAGATTCGCTGATAACAACCAGCTAGCATGGGAATAATACAGCAATTTGGGCTGTATTGAGCAACAAATAGCCTGCAACAAGATGAAAGCAAGTCAAAAGCTCACGCTCCGAATTATCAATAGGATAAAAAATGAAGCCCGACTAAAGCTTTATGGAGGCGGCGGCAGTGCGAGAAGAAAATGAAGGCAGTTGAACTCCAAGGGAATAGATTGAGCCAAGTACGAATAATAAATTGGAAATGAACTGAAAATGTCTGCTAGTGGGATAGAAGATCTCGATTTGCATAAGTGCAGAAGGGGATGATGCGGAGCACAACCGAGCAAGGAAAAAGATGAGGACAAGGAAAAGCAGGAGACGCAGCAGCAGCACGATTCAAGCCTCGAAGACTGAGAATCGACCCCTGATGCTGGTGTCTAGTTTCAACCAACTTCCCCTACCCAGGCAGACTTTGAGTAGCTCATTTGCAATCGCGACGGAGAGGCGAGCAGCCTCTGTACTTTAGTAAAACCAGGCGAGAGCTCCAGAGCGCTTATATTAAACAAAACTTTAAACACCGTAGATCTACATGAGCGGAGTATTAACTATGCCAAGGTTGTCTCAAATTTGGCGAGCCACAAAGTAGATAGGAAGCCTAAAATCGAGCCACCATAGGCCCAAAGGCAATGTTAATCGATAAATAAACAGGCCCGGAGAGGCGGGCAAAAGAATAAAATTGAGCAAACAGAAAGCCCGCCCCCACACCAAGGCCAAATTTGGCACTCTTTTCCTCCGATAATCTAGATCGGATCACGAGCGCTAAGCCAAGTTCAAACTGTTATTTCAGGCATCAATTCTGTCTCAGCGCCTCCAACCAGCTCTGCTGGCAAATATTTTTCAGACCGGAAAGCCTGCTCGATCGAATATTCCCGTTTGAGTTCGGAGATTGATGAAAAAAGCAGAACCGGTAGAGATCGAGCGGAAAGCCCAGTCAGACGCTTATAAAGAGCAAAGATCTGAGAATGAATGATGGCCGGATTGCCCTGTTACCCTCAAAGTCACAAACTGGAAATATGCACTAGCAAACAGAATTAAACATTAGAATTCCCTTAGGATTAAAAATCAATGCAGGAGAATACATACTTTTAGATTCGGTAAGAATCAAAAGATTCCTTCACATTACCGACGCATAATAAATCACTCATTCCTTGGAAATACAATCAGGCGACCATAAATCCAGGATGCGTCGCACACCTTTCGGGCCTTTTCTCACTGAGCTCATGCTAATAAATTATGTAACAGTGGCTGCTCCCAGTAGAAAAGGAAGTCAGTAATAAAACGGAAGCTAAGGTAAAAATTGAAGAATGTGAGTCAGGTTTAATAGAATTAAGGCGAAGCTTTGAGAGGAGCGAAGTAGTTTAAAATGTCGGATTTGATAATTGAATTTGGAGAGAACATTATGAGACTGCTTAAACTGAGAGAAAAATAAAAAAGTAAATAAAATAATATTCAAGTCGTGATGCTTGTTCATCAAAAGCTAGAAACAAATTTTTCAGCAGTATTTTGATGTACTGTATAGCATTTAAATAGCAATAAAAAATTATGAAGGCCAAAAGAAATTACATAAAACCATATGCTACTTAAATTAGAAAGATATATGTTGCCACTTTCAAGAATGGCTACCAGCTTCTATAAATTGTATTATCTACATTAGGCTTAAAAAGTAAAATTTATGCTAATAATTGGAATTCAATCTAAAATATTTTTTGTACTATTAGTCTTAAGTGAAGCTTTCAGCTTCAAAGAAACAAGAATATAGAGAATTCAACTTTAATAAATCCCAAACCATTGTTAAGATTGGTTCCCTAAATTTTTTTAGCTCTAGAACTTCCCCTATTCTAGAGGTTTATTTTGAAGTTATGAAGAAAAATGCATAAAGGGACAGAGGGTCCTTAAATTATTTTAGATATAGGCTTAATTCTTAATCATACCATATTTCCCAATGGTTTTAAGGATTAGTAAAATTGAGTCCAAAATTGAAAGTAGCATATCAAAACAAACAACTTTAATAATAGTTTTGATCCTAGCAAAACTGGTTTGCACTTAAGTGACCAAAAACTTCAAGTCCCAAACATATTGTGTTGGTGACACATTGACCAGGCACTTTTTGGTCATATAACGTGTCTTAGTCTTCATTTAGGAAAGAATCATATAATATGACTTATTAATATTCAATGACTACATATGATAAATAACTTTAAAAAGGAAATAGATAAAATAAAAATTTCAGAAAAGTATTAATATCTTTACTTGGGTCTAAACTATTTGAATTTTATTTGAAATTCATTAGGTATATGTACTAGGCATAGGTGTGCAACTTGAAAAATTTGGTTGGCCAGTGCAACTTAGTTGAAAAAAATTGCGACTTACTTGGGCTGAAAGTTTGAAGGACCAAAAAAAGGTCCCGCAATCCACATCTTACCTATTACTAGCCTACTTACTACATTATTTACTATTCTTACCCCCTCTACCAGTGGCGCAACTAGAATTTTGTGAAGGGGGAGGCGGACCCTATGAGTTCAGTTTGATTGGGGGCAGTTTGGGTCTGGATGGCTTTTTGTGAAAATTTGCTTGGTCCCCCCTTACTGCATTTTCTTCCTTCTCTGAAAGGGGGGGCGGTCACCCCCCCCAGCGCCCCCCTAGTTGCGCCACTGCCCTCTACAACTTACCCCACCATTTTGCAACTTACCCCACCACTTTGTGACTTACCTCCACCATTTTGTGACTTATCCCCTACATTTATACCAAATTTGCAACTTACATTGGCAATTTTGTGACTTACCTTGGTCAGCCACCAAATCAGTCAGCCAGATTGCCGACTTGGCTGACTGTTGCGCACATATGTGTACTATGTATTAGACAAACTTAAAAACTTTATTTACAAAAGCAGTTTAATAGCAGTGACATTTCTTAGAAGGAAAAAAGGAAAATATCTCTCTTAATTGATTGCAATTTTTTTTACTTTTGTGTTATACTCTATAGGAACATAATTAAATTGATACAATTAGGCAAGATAATTGATTAAAGAAAAAAGTTAATAGATAGTTGACAGTAACTATGTATTATACCTTGCTAAGCCAAGAGAAAAAATTGTCCATACTAGAAAAAGATCCTAATTTTTGCCTATTTAATAAAATGTTTAAATCATTGAAAACATTAATTGGAAAAATTACATTTTTTAATGAAACATTGATACTTGATAAAGTTTTTTAAATTATTACTATGACAATAATAAATTATAGACTAACTAGAGGTCTAGGTTTTTATGGTTTAGACCTATCTAAACTTGAAATTGTTATTAGTTTAAGTGAGATTGCTAAGACATGCTAAGACATGGGAATTGGGAATTTGAATCAATTAGTATTAGGCCAAGGATATCATGAATGGCCTTTATATGGGTTCCCTTTAATAGTACTCATTGTCATAGCTAAGGAAAGGAAAGTTGAAAGGGAAGCCATTTAAAGAGAAACTATGTAGGATAATGTCATTAGCTTTAAGGAGTATAATAAAGAAATTTATTTGAGCCTATAATTAAATGCTTTTATTTAGTTAAAGATATTGTTCCGCCGCCGTCAACCTCTGGGACAGTAACCGTAACCATAATCAATGGGTAATTGCCATAACCATCATGACCCATAATTATGGCCCAAAAATCACCGTAATTTGCCATAACCGTAACCATAACCGTAATATAACAAATTTATCTAGTTTGTACAAAAGAACCAAAATAATCAGTTTTTAATGCTGTACCACTGTTATTTTTATTTCTGTAATTATTTTACTAACATCTTTTTCTATAATTATTATACTTTTAAATATTAATTTTTTTACATTTCACGATCTACATGACTTTGAGTTGATTTATGACACTATATATATCAATGTCATATCATATATGAGTTTAACATATGCTCATTTTTATTTGTATTATGTCTATGAACTCTAGGTTATTGATGTCAAAAAATGATTACAATGAATTTGTTCAACTTTTCTGAGAAATAATGACGGTTGTACTCATGTACTTGTGAATCGTTTTACTTTAAACCACAAGTTGGGTACAAGTTGTCCTTGGGTGGGTAAAGTGGTCTACTTAAGGTGTCCTAAAAGGGTATATAACGAAATTCAATTTGACTTTAGGGTTAGAATAAAAAAAAACTACCTACAAAATGCTCATTTAAACAAAACTCTCTTTGGAAGCAATTAAAATATACATTTTTGCGAATTTTACCAGGTGTAGAAAAAAATTTCCATGATGGAAAAATGATTACAGCTAATCCTTAAAAATTCTGTAATCCATAACCATAACTGTAAGCACAAAATTTCTCCATAACCGTAACCATAATGAAAAATATGGCTACAAAAGTGCCTCTCCCGTCATATGCCGTAACCGTAACCATCATGACGGCAGAACACTAGTTAAAGACATGGGCTAGGATGGCCAAGTGAGCTAAATTAAATAACTTATAAAGATTAATAAATGATGTTAGTAATTATTGTAACAAAATACCAATGATAGATATTTTGATATGAAATCTAGAAATTTGTTCAATGGAATGCATTCTGTAATTTTTTATTCCTGGCATTGGTCCAGGATTGCCAGATAGGGTCAATTTTTTGTCCAGGATCCTAGGATTTGACAAATGACTAGGATTTAGGACCCTGCCCCTAGTTGCTATCTACTAGATTTGCAAAAAATATTTTTAGTGACATGAAAATTTAAATTGCAAACATCAATAGAAAATTAATCTAAACCTAAACATTTGATCAAAATTGTTATCTTATAATATCATTTGCCAAAGCCAAGGTCTAAAAGGATAAATAACAAAGTGAACAAGACTATCCCTTGTGCAAATCATATATACTTCTGCACAAATATTTATCATATTTGCCATTGCACAAACAGCTAATTTGATTTCAGCACTATCATTTTTTGACATGAACTTGGCATTTTGTTGTTTGCTTGCTAGCTGATGATGGTAGAATCCAACTTTGCAAGTAGTAGAGCATTTATTAATACCCAAGCCTTGAGATGCACCATGTGATGCTGCTTTTCCACTTAATAGCATACTATGTTGTTTTATGTTGTTATGGTTTGACAAAATTACCCATGAAACAATTTACTTTCATAGATAGGGCCTAGACATAGTATAGTCATTGAGTCCTTGCTTGCCTAGGGTTTAATTCAATGTATAAATTTCACAAATTATAGCATTTGCAGTAGTAAATGTGCAATTTAAAGTCATACAGAATTCACCTTGATGTTTCGATTCTCTAATATAAGCAAAATTCTCAAAAAGAAAATAAATATTTTTGGCTTTTATATGCATTATATGCTTGATAATTTAATTTCTGTATCTCGATAGATCAATTTTAACGTCATAGGAATTAAAGAAGCCAATGCGTATTTTTAACAAACATGTCCTTGATTTAAGTTTTAAGCATAACTTATAATTAGATTTTATTTTATAGGCAGGTGATTTCGTTCGAAGTCGAATATCAATGTGAATCAATCAGGAAACAAATGCATCTCAATGTGACCTAGGAGTTGTCACCCAAGTTCACGCAAGAAATTTACATTTGAAAAGAAATATCATATCATAACAAAAACTTATCTATGCAAAAATTGTTTTTTTGGGCTATTTTTTGTAGCTAGAATTTGGCTACGTAGTTTGTATTTCTTAAAACAAATTTTATAAATCGAACACATAATTTAACAATTTTTGAGCGTTTGTTTAAACATATAAGTTTATAAGTACATAAATTTATTTTCTAAAGATTTACTACTAACTACTGATTTCACCTCCCCGATTTCACCTCCCAAAATCAGTGGCGCAACCAGACATTTTGTGAAGGGGGGGCGGACCCTATGAGTTCGGTTCGAGGGGGGGGGCGTTTGGGTCCGGATGGCTTTTTTCGTGAAAATTCGCTTGGTCCCCCCTTACTGCATTTTTCTTCCTTCTCCGGAAAAGGGGGGGGGCGTCGTTAATATTAAAAGGTTGTAATTTTATGCGCAGAAGTGGTTTTGACATGCGCAAACTTGTTTTCAGTTAGATTTTTTTGGGATTTTTGGGAGGTGAAATCAGTAGTTAGTCCATTTACTATGGTATAATTTAACACAAGTAATTTTTTTTAGCATACAAAGAATTTCAATTGTCAAATTGCGCAAGATTCTAACAAAAATATTATTTTCACGGTGCATAAACTTCGCATCAATGAATGTGAAAAACCTATTTACTTTCCTATGCTTATTGCTATAGCTCGATTTCAGGTAGCCCTTCGATTTCACGCAGCATTCTTGCGGTGGTGGTCTCCCGGGGCAGCACCCACTACGTTGCCACTAGCATATTTTAGCGCAGAGTAAAATCAGCAGCAACATTCACATGTAGCAATATTCTTTTCAGGCAAAACTCAATCACACGCTTTTGGTCTGTACATTTGCCAAATTGGTGTTTCCAATAGAGTGAGCCATACGCCAAAACTATTGAGTAAATAAAAAGAGAATTTTAGCAAGTTCTGAAATAAAAAGAAAGGATTAATAAAAAATGTTTTTATTATATTATTATTAGCATGGTTTTACTTAAACCAAAGATCTTATAGCGCGAGTCTCAGAAAGTTCTCTGCTACACGCGTCAGTATTACAACGATTGCAAGAACAAGTTAAAAAAATTTAAAAAACATATGGTACTCATAGTAAAACAGGTATGATAATTATATAAAGTTGTACATGTTTTTACATCTTCTATGCTGTCACTTAATAGACGAATGAAGCAAATAAAACATCAGAAAATGATTCTAAAGTACTCTAAAAACATAGTCTTTAATTTTTCGAAAACAGAATGCAGTGTAGCTTCCAAAGGCTTGATCAAAATGGACAGTACTAACGTTACTAAGTATAACTAAGAGTAAATTAAATGGTTAGATAAGCATACATTAGCGCTGCAGATACAATAATACCTAACAAAAATGCATCGATTCACATAATTAAACCAAGTAGAAACACTAAGGTAAAAACTTATTATGAATTAACGAGTACAATAACTGCATCAAGTAATGACCATTTAAACAAAATTAATTGTTTGCCGCATCCAGACACGGAAACAAGACACATGTTGAAAATTTTAAAAGAGTTATCTTTAAACAATGAACGGCGGCAGCTTGAGTACTTTTCTTTGAATTAAATGTAGCATGACATAAAAATACCAAATTTTTACTTTTACAACTTAGCTAATTAATAATAATCAATATAATGTCACTAATAATAAAAATGAAAATACAATTATTTCTTTACCCTAGCGAATGTTTTTCGGTTCCTTTAATTTTACTACTAATCAGTAGTCAATATCGACCTGGCTAGAAGTACAAACAAAGTGTTTGAATCAGGTTCAATAAAAATAGCCAATTCAACTGTGCTGTGAGTTTCAGACGGGCCGAGATACAGCAGGCTTTTCAGATCAGAAGCCCGACATAGACTGTATTCGTTGGCGCTGAGATAGCGAGCCGGCTTGACCGACGCCGCTGCCGTTGCCAAGCGGGCAATATTTGATGGTGTGAGCCTTGCTGCCCGACACACCGCAGATTGGGCACACGTACCTTGGGGGAATTTGGGTGAATTTCATTTCTATTTGTGCTACTGCTAGTAGCGTGCAAACATTCTATAGTTTTATTATTATAACGGCATAAGAAAACGCAGACTTTGGGATGGGGACGTTTTCAATGTCACTAAACTTCAATATTTTCTCATCTCAGATTCCTTAAGTTTCACATCCCCAATAATTGAAATAAAACCTCGATTTAACTGGCTGAAAAATCTTTCACACCATAAAATTGGAAGAATCTTTCCTTAATAAATGGCGCCTTCTTTCTTCCCTCTCTCCTTCTCAATATCCCCATCCTCATCTTCATCTAGCCCCCCCGATAACTGAGAAAAAAGAAATTTAAAAAGAAATTGAAGGGGGATTCAATCACGGACTATGATTGAAGCTTACCTGAACAGCACGGGGCAGGTGACATTGCCGTTGATGTCGGCCAGGCGGTGGCTGGTGTACACGTGAAACGGCTCCTGATTCTGGCGGCAGAAGGCGCACAGCTCGATGCGCATTTCTCGCTTCTTCTGCTGGTGGCATCTTCAGCTTGCCAAGGAAGCTGAGCAGGGTTGCCTTGTCAACTAGGATCCGGTTCGAGCCGGCGCTACCCTTGCTGTTGCAGCTGGGCAGCGGGGCGCAGGAGGTGACGGAGGCGATCCACTTGTCAATCTCGTGGCCGATGCTCAGCTTAGGCTGCTGCAACTGCGGCGGCTGCTGCTGTTGAACGGGGCGACGCGTGTTTGTCTGGTCAGCCGGCGTGCCAATCGGCATCGGCAGCTCATTCGTTGGCTCAGTCAGCTGCAGCCTTGAAGACAGCGTGCGGCGAGGTCGCAATTCATCAGGTGCTGATCAGGCAGCTTCTGTGCATGCAGTAATAATGGTTTTTGATGCATTTATATTACCAGTGGTTGATTATAGTAAACAAAATAATAATAATAAATTTATACATTTTGACAGCAGTGGCACAACGGTACAGCCGCAGCTAAATTTACCCAGCTCAAACTGGTGCCCGATCTCAGCTGCAGGTTGGACTGAAGCAATGCGGTAATAAAGTACATTCTTAATAAGGGTACAATTTGTCTCAAAGAGTTGGGAAACGAACCTACGACCTTCCAGTTTTACACATAAGGCAGATGCCCTAGCTCATTTGTGTAACAAGAGATCTAGTTACGGGGGTCTAAGGATTTCAAACTGATTTCAAATTCAAATTACCTAAACTTTCCTGCATCCCTAAAAGTTGTGGATTTTGGGGAATTGTTTCCTCTCCTTCCCCCAACCTAGTCTTTACCCTCATACGGTCTCTGAATTCATTTTCTAGAGGATCCTTGTTTCACCACAGAACCTTGTAAGTTACAACTTGGAAGTTGTAATTTGTATTGTAGACAACTAAGTCAGTTAGCTTTAACTCACCCATACTACTATCGGTAAATAGTTGACGAATTGTGGCCTCAGAAATGTCAGACCAGCCTAGGCCAACACCAGCCTCATCGGCCCTGCCAGAGACTGCACCAGCGCCATCTCGACCTCTGACAGTCCTGATGCCATTAGAGTGTTGGGACTCTTGCAGCAGCTTCAGCTTGGAAGCGTCGTTAATCAGCTGATCCCGCTGATGAGTATCGTTCCAGCGGCCAATGCTGAATTCTTCAACGCCAATAGACATAGCAGCGAATGCGTCAGCATTGACTTCCGCATCGACAAAGAGGCTGCTTTTACTGTTGCTACTAGTACTACCACTAGCTGACGTTGGTGTCCACCAGGAGTCGAAGCCCTGCCCGTGTGCTGGCAGAAGATGGCGAGTTGAACCTGCTGCTACCGCTGCCGGTGCTGCTGCTGCTGCTGTTGCGAAGGTGCTGCATTTTCGATAACTTGCTTATTTATTTTAAATGATGCCTGGTTTCGTTAGAAAATACCGCTCCGAGAGGGAACTGGATTTGACTTTGAGGGAGAGCTGTGAAATTGGGCCCCCGTGTTATTTATAGTGTCTCTCTGCCAACCCCCCTGCTTATCTATGCGGCTCAGCCAATTAGAACCGCTCTTGGGGAGTGGGGTAGGGGGGCTGGGTGAGTGAGGGTGTCGGGCTGTGAGACGGGGCAATAAAATAGTGTTGCTTGGGCGACGGTTCTGGTGTCATAGTTGCTGTGTCAGCTAATTTAAGCAATAAACCCTGCCAAACACAACACTTAATTACAGTTTCCGAATCGGGGTCTTTCCGTACCAGGTAGCAACCAACTTGTTAACCGTTTACGACTCATCAATGCTCTCTAATTCTAGCAATTGTCTGTTGCTATCTGCGATTAAAACCAGAAAGGTGTTATCAACCATAACCGCAGTCTTTTTTGTTGCTACTTTGACTCACACTAATCGCTAACAAAAGTGACTAACTTTGTATAAATTATAGAACTTGATGCACGAGTAAGTGCGAGTCTCAAAATTCTTGAACTAACAAATTCTAAATCATAATAGTCTGTATCCATGATAATATAACAAAACAATCTTATTCTTCCATTTTAGGTTATCTATAATTTTTTATGTAAAAAGACCAGTGGCGAATTTAGCCGCAGGGGGGCGCACAGGGCATGTGCCCCCCGTGGAATGCTGTGCAAGTCAGTAAGCCAGTTATCAAGTTATCCCTAAGCGCGGTCTTTGCAAAATCTTGGAAGATTCTTGGATAGTCTTGGAAGATCCTGCAAGATCGCGCAAGAATCTTACAAGATTATGGTCGGATCTTCCAAGATTTCAGAAATTATCCAAGAATCTTGGAAGATGACCTAGGAACTTCCAAGTTTCTTTCAAGATACTCTAAAGATGCATTATATACAGATGCATCGTTTTTCTTGATTTTTCACCCCACCAACAGCAAAATAATAAATTCATGAACTCGTATCAGTCTGAATTTTTTCAGAAAAAGTTTTTTTCTTCATATATAATTTTTCTTTCGCTTTCTCGTGTTCGGTCAATAAAATTGTATTTAAAAAGCATTTTACACTGATGGTAAAACTTAGCAAAATAAAATACAAAAGAGCCATAAATGAAGTGCAACTAACTAGGAAAGTCCACAATGCAGTGAATGCGGGATACTGGGTAACGAAGAACAATATAAAAATTTTGAGTGAACGCATAACAGTAGCTAATAGATTAAAGGACGCAGTGAGCACTGCACGAAGGTCGCAGCCGGAGCCGGCAGTACGACTTGGAACGGATGAAGTACGCTTGGTCAGGACAGGTCGTTGTGGCGAAAGATTGCCGCGTTTGTGTACTCGCTTGTTGAGGAACGCAGGCTACATTTGCACCCAATAAAATCGCTGTTCGAGTCCGTCAGCATCCCAGTCTCGGCGTTGAATTTCAGGACGCTGGACGCTCTCAATTCACCGCCCTGAGAATATCGAGAATCAGAACGCCAACTTAGACGAACTGCCAATAGTGCGGAAGTTCCGTCGCCTGGCTGCCAGCATCACCAATGCACCGAACCTCGCAGCAGGTCGAGATCGTCCGGAGTAGCCAAGCGCACAGCTGCCCCTTCTGTTGACAGCCCACGCGTGGCCCGCAACAGAAAGTCGTCGCCATTGAAAGGCAAAGCAGCCCGCAGCACCAGTCAGGTACCAAAAAGAACAAGAATGGTCTGAAAGTAAGAAAGGAGGCGTAGTGAATGTGTTGAAAAACCTTAAAGTGAAATTAGTGAATACAATTATCTCATCCTATTTTATATAGCATTCCTGTTCCTGGCTTAAAACATGTTTAAAAAAACAAAAGATAACAAGATTTGAACACCAACCTTGTGTACAATCCGATTGGTATTAAATTATGCCGTGATTAGCTGCGGTGGCTCAATATGGTTGCATTGCAGCCACTGCAGTTATTATGGACGCCTATCACGAAAACAGTAGCTGTAGATATGTTACCAGCATTGCTGCTTTGCAGGCAAAAAGCATAAATTTTTGACATATTCATCCTGTCAGACTCGTCCTGAAAAGAGATGTTGAATGTCTTGTAGGAAAAAAATTTCAGGAATTTTTTTTGTACACTAATATTAGAACCTGGATGATTGTCACACATATATTCTGTGCATAACTCCTTGTGAACCTATGCCAAAAGCAGGTTATTATTTATGCTATGGCGATTTTGAGACAAATGTGAAAATTCAAGTGTCATGAAATTTAGTTATGAGGGGCAATGCTACTAGTTATATTACTAAATATAGGGTATAAGGGATATAGCAAGAATTTTTTTTGGGATATTGGTTTTTGGTTTTTCTAGAAATTAGAGGAGTAGAAGTTGTAACCTAGTGGTGAGGGTGCCTGCCTCATGACTGGAAGTTCATGGGTTCAAGTCATGACCTGAGAAGACAATTTGTGCCCTTAAGCAAGGCACTTAATCCCGCATTTCTTCAGTCTACCCAACAACAACAACAACAACAACAAAGTAACAACAAAGTACGCTGTCAAGATGTTGAAAGCAGCGTCACAGGGCGCGCCTCAGGGCCTGGCCGCGAACAAAGGCCGCGCCGCCGGCAGAATCGGGGGCGCCGGCGTCAGCCAGCAGGCAATCGACGAAACGCCGAGTTCGCGCTTGTCCTCGCCGGTAGGGCGCCTGCAGCGTGAGCAGCAGCACCTCCTGCACCGGCTCGGGGCAGTACGACTCGGCGCGGATGACGTGGCCTGCCAGCTGGAGTCGCCGTCGGCGCAAAAGTTGACTTGGACGGTCCAGGCCGGCGCGGCGATAGAGTGCCGCGTTGGGAACCCGCTCGTAGCTGATCTTGAAGGCGGCGCGCAGCAGGCCAGCGTGCGCCGCGTCGACTTGTTGCTCGAGCGAGTCTGTCAGCGTCCAGGTCTCGGCGTTGTACAGCAGGACGGTCTCGATCACCGCCCGAAACAGCGCCGCCCTCTGGCGATCTGGCAGGGCCTCGGACTGCAGGACTGACCTTATCGAACGGAAGGCAGCCCATGCAAGTCCTCGGCGACGCCGCAGGTCTTCGCGGACGTCAGGGACCAGACCGCCGAGGTAGACGAACTGCTGACAGCGCGGAAGTTCTTTCGCCTGGCCGTCAGCGCCTCGGCAGGATATTGCAGCCTCGATGTTGCTCGGCACGCAGAGCACGACGGTCTTCTGCGCGTTGACCACCAGGCCGACACTCGCTGCAACGGCAACCAGCCTGTCCAGCTGCCGTTGGGCGCCCTCGACGGCCGAGGACAGCAGGGCGAGATCGTCGGCGTAGCCAAGCACGCTGAGCCGCCTCTCCGGTTGACGTCGACCCACGCGTCGCCGCAGCAGAAAGCCGTCGTCGTTGGTAGGCAGAGCAGTCCGTAGCACCCAATCAAGCACCAGAATAAACAGGAACGGCGCCAGCGTATCTCCCTGGAGCACCCCGGAGGATGTCTCGAAGAAGTCCGACAGGCCGTCCGGTGTCGAAACTGCAGCAGTCGTCTCGCGGTACATCGCCATGACCGCGGCGATCAGCTGCTCTGGCACGTTGTACGCCCGAAGCACCTTGGGGAGCGCGGCCCTGACGACCGAGTCGAAGGCCTTCTTGAAATCAACAAAGATAACAATCAGGATCGACTGGCGTGTCCGCGCCTCCTCGATGACTCGCCGAAGAGCTAGGATCTGCGTCACTGTGCCGCGATGGGGCCGAAACCCGTTCTGCTCCGGTCGCAGATAGGGATCGAGCACGGGCTGCAACCGCGATAACAGTATCCGGTTAAACAGCTTCGCAGCGCAGGACTGAAGGCAGATGCCTCGATGCTCCTCAAGCTTGGTGGTGCCGGGCTTCTTCGGAATTGCGACGATGTGGGCTGTAGTCCATTCGTTGGGCGCACCCTCACCGGAAAGCACGCGGTTCATCACTCTGGCGACCTCAGCGGCCACGCAGTTGATGCGCAATGCTTCGATGGGCACCTCGTCCGGACCCAGCGCTTTGCCGCCCGGCGACTTCCGAGCGAACCTCACAACGTCGTCTGGGCTGATTGGTGCAACGCTGAAACTCTCCTCCGTCGGCAACGGCGTCTCCGGCGGCAGCGTCAGACTGTCGGGCAGCGGGGGTGGCGGCGCGTTCACGATGGCGGCGAAGAACTCGCGCAGCTCATTTCTGCGCTCATCCGCAGTGTCGCCTGCCAGGTTGAGCTGTAAGCGCCGCTTTCGCCCCGTCAGAGTGTTGATGGCGGACCAGGCCACACGCCCTCTGGCGTCGGGACCGGCGGCAGAGACAGCCTGAATAACGTCGTCAACAGCGGCCTGTTGCCGCTGCAGGTAGACAGACGCCAAGGCCTCCTCCGCCTCGCGAGTTGGTCGCCCACTCAGACGAAGCCTCTCCAGGTCTTCCCTCGCTGCGTTGATCGCGGGGTCGTCATGCCAGACCGGCTGCCCGCGTTGGGCCGGTCGCATCAGCGGGACCGCTTGCTCCGCGGCGGCTCGAACTGCAGCGCCGACATCCGCGTACTCGGTACCTCCACGCTTGTCGCCTAGCGCAGCCACGAAGGCGCCGGCAAAGCGACGACGCGTCTCGGCGTCCCTGAGCGCGCGGTAGTAGCGCCGCGGCGGCCGCTTCGGCGGGCGGTACAGCGGGTCTCGAACGGACAGGTCGCAGACGAGGAGCCGATGATCGGACCGCAGAGCCAGCGGCGTAATGGTGCGGCAGTTGATGGCGCGGCGCCGCTCCCGGTAGCGCAACAGCACGTGGTCGAGCTGTGCCAGCCTCCGAGTTGCGTTTCGTCCGCGCGCGTTCCGCCGCCTCCGCTTGCAGCCCTCGAAAGTCGCGAGCTGAGCCGGCGGCTTGCGGAACCTGGTGTTGACCGACACCATGTCCTGTCTCTCCAGGAAGTCCTCCAGCGCTCCGGTGTTGCCGTTCTCACGCGGTGTCACGAACAGTGACCGCTCGGACCTACGCGGAACTGCGTTCAGGTCTCCGAGGATGACCACTGTGTCACGTTGCGTCATCTCCTCCACCTGCTCCGAGAGCTGCTCGAAGAAGGCCTGAGCCTCATCGGGACGGGTGGCAGGGGGCGCGTACGCGCAGAACAGGCGAGCGTTCCGGCCGCGAAGCCGGACGTCGATCCGAAGCAGCCGACCAGACAAGGAGACACAGCGACAGCTCTGCTGCAGCCTCGGTGCGATCAGCGCTCCAACTCCTCCACGGCCTCGCTCATCCGCTGAGCTGAACCAGAGAGTCCAACCGGCGCCTAGGTCTTCACAGTGAAGCCCAGGGTCGGCCTTGATGGACACCTCCTGCAGCGCGATGACATCACAGCTGAGGTCGAGCGCTAGCTTCGCCAGCAGCCCTTTTCGCCAGTCGGCCTTGAGGGTGCGGCAGTTCAGCGTCCCGACCCGAAGCGTGCCCTGTGGTACGGCTGGGGCTCGATGACATTGAGCCTCATGGTCCCCGGCGCCACCCGGAGGATCCAGTTGGGCCAAGGCGGCAGCTCGGCGGGCGGCGCCACGTTGCCGACCTCGCCAGTTCTGCTCCCACCGACGTTCGAGCCGCCGGTGCGCGCTCCGCTGCCCGCGCTTGGTTCTGCCGCTTTTGGCCGCCGCAGCAGTTAAGCGCGGCTCCTCCGTTCCAACCATAGGAGGCGCAGCGTTTATTTGCACCTCAGTGCAAATAAATATGGAACTGCAAATAAATATGGAACTGCAAATAAATATGGAACTGCAAATAAATATGGAACTGCAAATAAATATGGAACTGCAAATAAATATGGAACTGCAAATAAATATGGAACTGCAAATAAATATAGAACTGCAAATAAATATGGAACTGCAAATAAATATGGAACTGCAAATAAATATGGAACTACAAATAAATATGGAACTGCAAATAAATATGGAACTGCAAATAAATATGGAACTGCAAATAAATATGGAACTGCAAATAAATATGGAACTGCAAATAAATATGGAACTGCAAATAAATATGGAACTGCTACCCAACTTAACTGGGTACCCAATCTTAGTCTACCCAGCTAAGATTGGGTACCAGTTTGAGCTAGGTACATTTAGTGAAGGTATTGCAACCCCTCCAGCCCATTAGGCTAAAAGCTATATATAACCTTTAGATGTGCTACACAACTAGCTGCAGTTATGCTGTAGGCTGTATATTTGATTGAAAAGTTGGGTATCTAAGTAGTTTCTAGTATCTAACAGTTTCCATTTTACAAAAATTCAAAAGAAGAACTATAGGTCATTAGAATTTAGAAGTATTGGGCAATTTATTCAAATAAACCCTTCTAGTTATGCTACTAAGTAAAATAATTGCAAATTAAACCATTATCTACTTGAAATTTAGAAAATATCAAGGCAATTTAGGTCAAAAAGGATTACATTCCTACTTAATATCAGTTTATTTAATTAGCCTTTTTGCTTAAGAAATGAAAATATAATTATAAAGATACTTTTAATCTACAAACATTTAATCTATATTTTTAAACAGACCTGAACAGCATCCTTAAATGAAAGTGTAAGCTATGCCCATGAATAGGGCCTACAATAGGCCTATTAATTTAGGCCTATGGTAGTCTAGTAGGCAGCATAGTGTAGGCCTAGGCCTAATTGTTGCAAAGTAGGCTAATATACTTAATGCCTAAAATTTAGATTTCAGGCTTTTATTAAGATGCAATCATTGATACAAAAAACTAGCTTAGCCTAATAGCATGCAAGTACATTAAATTGAATCAAGCATAGGTCTATGGCTAAAAAATTATACAGCTAGATAGCTAAGCTGATTGATAGCTAGTACAATTAAAATGAAAGACACACTAGGCGCCAGGCACTGATGTAGATTGTTTTTTTAATCTTTATGTATAATGTGCGAAACTAGAAGATTGCCAACGGTTGCAATTTTATGTCCTAACTTGCATGGACCAATAGCTATACAAAGAAAAACTTGAACGCTTATATATATACTAATGCTAAAAGCCAAAAATGCTTAAAAAGATGCTAATTAGGCCTACGCCTGCAGAAACATAAAAGCTATCAAATAACACGTGCGCTTAACATTGCTAATGTCACAACAAATTTCGATCGCACGAATCGTCGCATGTTTTTTAGCCAAGATTTTAAATTTTGGTCCGCGAATTTCTTAGACGATTTTCCGACAATCATCCAAGATTCTTCCAAAATTCTTAAAAGATTCGTTGCAATCTTTGATCTTTGATTATCTTCGCAGAATCTTGCAAGATCGTGCAAGAAAATCCAAGATCTAAGAATCTTAGAAGATTTTTCAAAGATCGCTCCTTAGGGATACGATTTTTTTATTTTAACCCAAAAAGGATGTCTTGAAACTAAAATTCGTATGGGATTTTAGTTATTTTTTTGATTTTTTGCTAAATTTGCTAAGTTTTTAACTATAGCTCCAATCTTGACTTTTTATTTGTTGCAACCCTGTGCGGCCTGTGCCCCCTGCCCCGTACATTCCTGTACCCGCACCTGTAAAATACTGTATGGTCAGAAGTTCAAAATTTTGAATTTTTGAGACTTACTGCAGGTCAAGTCACGTCTTACAAAGACGGACTATATAGTACTCGTAGACAACGCAACCATACTGTACCCCTCTCTATCCTTTGAATTAGCTACAAACCAACCAACTAATATTAATTCCTATGAAAACTATGAAAAAAAACGAGACAGTTTCGCAAAATCTCGATTGTTTAAATTGCACACCCTACTCGAATGTTGAGCTTGCAAATGCGAAAATAACAAAATATACAGCTCTATATAGCTGTGTAGAGACCCATTGCTCAGCCAAATATTCAGTTAATAGACGCTACGCTAAGCGAGTGGCCATAAAACTTAAAAAAAACAGAGCGGGAAGGAATTATGAAACAAAAGAAAAATGCCGCCGTTTGCTGCACTCAGAACTGTCTTGCCTGGCCATGACTAGCTTACCCCGACTCAGTCGGGCAGACTCAATTTTGAGCCGTTAAAAAGGCTATGCACAAGTTGAATTGAAAGCAACTGTATTGTATGTGCGCCGCCCGCCCATATTTATACTGCATAGATTGACACACGAGAATAAAGTGCGAAAACTCGGTTCGGAGTTGCAGAGGCAAGCAGAAAAGCAACAAGCCGTTGTTAAAATAGTAACTATAGATTTAGCACCATGGCAACAAAAATTCGGCAGTGCGTTGCCAACAGCAATATGTTAAGGAATAAATTATGGAATTTAAGGTAAGTATAAATTTTCGGTAGACTTGGAGCTTAAAGTTAAGAATATAGTTCTGAGTGATATACGAGATCGCCACTTAAAAGTTTTGATAAAAGTACGCGAAAAAATATTAACTCCATAGACTTGCTTTGATATTATTTATCAAAATACTTTATTAAATAATATTAACGCGTCAGTAAACGAGTCCAGTTGATGTGTCTGTGCTATGCTGTACGTGCGTCTGTAAAGCCTCGCTCTTCTGTAGGCTTCATCGGACTAGAAGTGCAAATCAACGCATAATTCATGCTTGATAATGCTGCTGCTCGGCTGCTTTTGCACCCATGACTGGCGGAGTCTTCCCTTCGTACTCCCATACGATACACGATACGAGATAGATAGATAGATAGATAGATAGATAGATAGATAGATAGATAGATAGATAGATAGATAGATAGATAGATAGATAGATAGATAGATAGATAGATAGATAGATAGATAGATAGATAGATAGATAGATAGATAGATAGATAGATAGATAGATAGATAGATAGATAGATAGATAGATAGATAGATAGATAGATAGATAGATAGATAGATAGATAGATAGATAGATAGATAGATAGATAGATAGATAGATAGATAGATAGATAGATAGATAGATAGATAGATAGATAGATAGATAGATAGATAGATAGATAGATAGATAGATAGATAGATAGATAGATAGATAGATAGATAGATAGATAGATAGATAGATAGATAGATAGATAGATAGATAGATAGATAGATAGATAGATAGATAGATAGATAGATAGATAGATAGATAGATAGATAGATAGATAGATAGATAGATAGATAGATAGATAGATAGATAGATAGATAGATAGATAGATAGATAGATAGATAGATAGATAGATAGATAGATAGATAGATAGATAGATAGATAGATAGATAGATAGATAGATAGATAGATAGATAGATAGATAGATAGATAGATAGATAGATAGATAGATAGATAGATAGATAGATAGATAGATAGATAGATAGATAGATAGATAGATAGATAGATAGATAGATAGATAGATAGATAGATAGATTTAATGTTCGGAGCAAAGAAGGCGGAAGGCGCAGGTTGGCGCGAAAGCGAACAGGGAAGCGAGCAACGCCTGCGAGGGACAAAGCTCGTGGCGGTTATTATGTATAATATATTTTAGAAAATAAAACGATTTTGACATTAAAAGCAAAAGGAGAAGCAAAAAAAGACACAAAAAAATAAAAGTTTAGACGGCAGCAGCGATTTGATGCTTAGAGCTGCGTTTAAAAGGGGGGTGCGCAGCACCCCAAACTAAGGACTAAAGTAGCGCGCGGCCTGATGTGCGTACGCACACTGTACATTACGGTAAAATCAATCAAACGGGGGCGGAGACGCGAGGCAGTGCTCCACATTAAAGGTGAGTAAAGCCGCCGTGCCGGCTGACTCTACTCACTCATTAATGTTCGGAGCAAAGAAGGCGGAAGGCGCAGGTTGGCGCGAAAGCGAACAGGGAAGCGAGCAACGCCCAAAGCCAAGAAAGAGTTAGTGGGATGCCGAGGAGGAGGATCGGGTGGTGATTTGGACTGCCGCCGTCTCCACGGCTCGCCGGCTCGCCTCGCGGCTGGTCTTGATATAGCGGAACACGGAGTCGCTGCGCCAGTCTCCCAAGGCGATGACTTCCTGCACCGATGCTCCAGCACTCGGGAAGAAGGTCGCGCCGCCTCTGCGCAGCGAGTGGCCGGATATAGCTGTAGGATCGAGGCCCGCAGCTGCAGCTGCTTTGGATAGCTGCCTGGTGAACTACGACCGGCAAACAGGGGTCAGCTGCTGTCCCACTCGAAAAGAAAATAGGAACGACTCGAGTCCACTTCCAGCGACGTTGTTGCGCTTGAGATGCAGGAGAACAGCGGTAAACGGGCAAAGCGGGTGCCTGGACCCGTGCATTAGCGGCAGTCGTGGCAGCCAGACCATGTGGTCGCGTTCGTCGAACTGAATAGTCTTGCTGTGTCGGATTCGGAGCTCGATGCCGTTGCGCTGCAGCTGCAGGTCTTTCAGCCGCACCGCCGAAGCTGACAACCGAGGATCGCTTGCAGCCGCCGCGGATGACAGGCACAGGTTGTCAGCACGCAGAAGACCCCAGAAACCGACGAGCAGGCAGCACCAGAAAGCCGCGCCGGAGCTGGATGTCGTGTCGACGTGGGGCCATATCTGCAGCAACATGCTGGGAGTTAAAGCCGTTTTTTTTTGTTTCACTCGGGCGCCTCGTTGGCGCTTGACACCTTGAAGAGCGAGTCGCACTAGGGGATGAGAGGTCGGGTCGGCTTTTCCTGTCAGCTTGTACAGCCAGGCTATTGCGTGTAGGTACGCCGAGAAGCTCGAGAACCAAGCCAGATGTTTAAGGTGTAGGTGGGCCACGTAGAGCGAGACTACGCGGCCGTCTGCTTTCAGCGGGTGCACACCGATCTCGCTGCAGAAGCTCTCCCACCGGTCGAGCCGAGTCTTTAGGGACCGCCTGGTATTCGGTGCGAAGGCTTGGTTGAGCAGCCGGTCTCGCTCCGCACTCAGTTGCCCCACTGCAGCCGCTGGACCTGTAAGAGGAGGGATTGGCAGGAAGCGGCAGACAGGGCGTGGGTCGCAAAAGTAGGTGGATCAACGTAAATAGTACCGTAGTAGCGAAATAAAAAGTTAATGAGTCCATGCTTATGATTCAGGCGGGAGGCTGGGTCACTAAAAATCTGGTATCGCCCAGGGACGTGAAAAACGTCAAAGTGGATGTTGTACTTCAGCGCCGTCAGAATAGCTGTGCGAGTGAGCGCTTGGACCACGGGGGGCTTGGCGGAGCCCTTGCGTAGCATCCCAGCAACGGACGAATTGTCGGTGTAAAACACGATGTGGCAGTTAGCGAGCCGCTCTTTGAATAGGACAATTAAAAGCAAAGGTATCACGCACTCCAGGTAGTTGATGTGCAGGCCGTGCAGAGTACCACCAAAGTCAGCCAACCAGTTAACGTACATCCAGTCTCTAGAAGTGCCATCGGAAATCACAGCTGCGCCACCTGTCAGACAGGCATCGGTCTCCACCACCAGCCGGTTAGAGAAAACGGGCCACAGTTCGATTCCATGCATCCAATTGGTCGCCGATCGCCAGAAGCGAAGTTGCTCGGCCAGCTGGCCTTCGATGCGCATCTTGTGATGAGGCAAGCTCATGCTGTTGGTTAGGTTGATGAGGCTCCGAAGTAACGATCTACCAGCGCGGGCGACCTCGCAAAACCAACCAATTTTGCCACACAGCTTCTGTAAATTTTTCTTGCTGAGCCGTTTGCTAGCTGCTGCGGCATCCAGCAAGCTCTGCAGCGATTCGAGTTTCTCCTGCGGGAGAGTCAGGCGGCCTGCAGCCGTGTCGATGTGGATACCGAGGAAGACCATGGACTGACTCGGCGGAGACAGTTTCTCCCAGTTGAGTGAGAAGCCGAGACGGCGCAGCAGACTCAACAAAGTATCATAGGCTTCCTGGCAAGCATTGAAGGTGCTCGCGGCAACGGCGAAGTCGTCCAGATAATTGCAGATCACGTAAAACCCTCGCCGGAGCATCATGCGCTTGACAGCCTCCGAGATCCTGTGAAAGATGCTGACGCTAGCAGCGAACCCAAATCCAAGACAGGCGTCGACGAGATACCGGGGCTCAGTCTCGCCGCTGAAAGTCCACCGCAGGCCCGTGATCGGATAGGCATTGGCGCTGATCGGGCAGGAGCGGTAGGCCTTGGCCAGGTCCACCTTAGCCATGAACCAGCCGGACTTGAGCTTTCTTGTAAACGAACTCACGGTCGCAAAACGGAGTCGTTTGTCTTGCTTGTAGTACTCGTTGATGCTCCGACCACGAGGCAGACTGGCATCATGGATCAGACGGAGACCGCCAGATGATTTGGCGACGGCTCCCAAGGGGCTGATAATGCGCGGCTTATCCTTAACTAGCATATACCTACTATTCTTCAGCTCATCCAGGATCAGTTTCTCAACTTGTTCGCGATTTTCAGGACAGGTGGCGGATCTGTGGTTTTCTTCGCTGGCCGTACAAATATCGCCCAGATTGGTGATCTCGAAGCCATCGCGCAGGCCATTGACTATAAATTCAGCATCAGGATCAGACTTTAGCTCTTCTTCCCAGACAGATAACTTGCAGTGGAGCCCGGAACAGGCTAGGGCGGCTCCGGATATATCATGAGGATTTAAAAGGCTAAAAATGGGAAGCTGGGCCAGGTCATTGGGCGTCCCCAAAGCGGAGGAGCACCCGCTGGCCGTACCACTCAGTTTTTTGGAACTTCTTGGCCGGCGCTCGTCTCGTGAGCGCTGGCCGGGTGATTGCCCTTGCAGATTCGGCAGATGTGCTGGAAGTGGCAGACTTTGCGGAAGCATTTGTTAGCGTTGAAGTTGTTGCACACCGGTCTCCCTGTTGACAGCTGAGAGGTCTTAGGCTTCTGGGGTCGAGTGTCGCTAATGCTGTCTGGCGCCAACAAGTGCCTGGCCAGCAGCTGGAAGGACTCCGTAGCCCACGGGAAATCGCTGCTGTGCTGGTTGATGCGGTAGCTCTCGTCAAAGCGCATGATCTTCGCCGTGCTGAAACCCGACTCAGCCAGCTCGCCGATCTGAATGTTGTACTTCAGGTACTGTCTGAGCTCGGAGACGTCTGGCTGTCCATCCGAACCTACTTTAACCAGCTGACCTCTGCTCAGCATGAAGTCCAGCACCTTGGCGTTGCCGACGATCCACTGCGCCAGGCTGATGCTTTCTGCGTTAATCGATTTATTTCCTTTGAAAACCAAATCGCCAGACCGGCTGTGAACAACAGTATTCTCGGCTGGGCAGCCCTCCTTGCTCAGG
>CATNEM010000352.1:370000-397500 GCA_950096795.1 Macrostomum cliftonense | reverse complement strand
GATCCTCTATTGATCAGATACTCGTATTGTGTAAATAAGAGGGAATATAGTGGCTGACCTCAGTAAAACTGGGCATGGCATGAGGAAGTGCAGATAGTGGCACACCCCAATTAAACCGGGCATTGCATGAGGAGGTTCAGATAGTGGCACACCCCAATTAAACTGGGCATTGCATGAGGAGGTGCAGATAGTGGCACACCCCAATTAAACCGGGCATTGCATGAGGAGGTTCAGATAGTGGCACACCCCAATTAAACTGGGCATTGCATGAGGAGGTGCAGATAGTGGCACACCCCAATTAAACTGGGCATTGCATGAGGAGGTGCAGATAGTGGCACACCCCAATTAAACTGGGCATTGCATGAAGAGGTGCAGATAGTGGCACACCCCAATTAAACTGGGCATTGCATGAGGAGGTGCAGATAGTGGCACACCCCAATAAGACCGGGCATTGCATGAAGAGGTGCAGATAGTGGCACACCCCAATTAAACTGGGCATTGCATGAGGAGGTGCAGATAGTGGCACACCCCAATAAGACCGGGCATTGCATGAGGAGGTGCAGATAGTGGCACACCCCAATTAAACCGGGCATTGCATAAATGATGACGTGAGGCTCATTAATACCAACTCATTAAAAAATTAGGAATTTGAATCATTTAGAAGTTATCCAAATCTTAATCGAAACGAAATAAGCCACTATAGAATCACAATATTATATAACTAAATCACTTTTAACAGAAAGCAATTAACTATTTATTCTGCCGAAGAAGACATCCGATGCTAGAATACTATATTATAATTTTGGACAAAGTTTTCTGCCCCCATGGAATAGGAGGATAAAGTCTCTATGACTTGGGATGGGTGGGGTATAGCAGCAGCTAACAGGCAAGATCGCAAGCCATTCTGCAGGGATGAAGTTCTATCACTGGGTGCGTATGTCGGATAGCGGTCTCTGGTATAGGCTCAAAGAGTATTCGAGCTTCACTCCCCTAGCTAACATAAGCATGTTCAGCTGTCCAATAGCAGTGCGAATGGCCCTGCTGCACACTTGCATTACAGGGCCATATAGTCAGCCATCCCAGTGCAAGTGCTAAGTAACGACCCGACAGCCCTCGTTAGTCTTGACGCAAACCGAAAACCGAGTCTTGCGCCTACATGAGGCTCATTGAAGAGTACTTTTCACTAAAAAAGAAAACCGATTTTTCCTTCCCCGCTCGAATTGGTTAGCTTCGACTTATAGAAGATATTCTCGTTTCTGTGCCAACTTGCTCGCAGAAGATGGTGCAAGAAAAGCTCGATTTAAGCTGAGCTGAGTAAAAGGCTTAGCCGGATTAGAATCTCCTGTACAATAATGACTGCGCATCTTTGCGGCGGGTAAGTTCGAGAAGTTTCGACTTAATCCCTTGGCCTAATAGGATTAACTAGCCAAACAAGAGCAGGCATTAGAATATGCTGCTAAAGGCTTTTTATGCTAAGCCTTTCCTTCCTTTAAGTTCGTGTGCTTTATGGAATTTAAGGAAAAAAAGTGCGTAATTTCTTGGCAGGGCGAAATGAATTTCGTTAGTGAGTTCATGAGTGACGTCATTAATTCATGGGTGACGTCATAAGTTCATGAATTACGTCATTAATTCATGGGTGACGTCATAAGTTCATGAATTACGTCATTAATTCATGAGTGACGTCATAAGTTCATGAATTACGTCATTAATTCATGAGTGACGTCATTAATTCATGAGTGACGTCATAAGTTCATGAGTTCATGGTTTTATGAGTGAGTTCATGAGTGATTATTACTAGTTCATTAATGAGTTTATGAGTTATTATATCAGTTCACAAAGAAGTCAATGAGTGATCATATTAGTTAATAAATGAATTAATGAGTGCACTCAAGATTTCATCCGTTTTTTAGCAATTTCATTAGTTTGCGTATTTTCATTAGTTCATTATTTCATGAAATGAGCTCATTACTTCGCGAGTGACTTCATGATTTAGTTAGTGATTTCAATAACTTCCTTATTTTTAACCAAGCAGTTCTCATCTTCTCTACCATTTTACTATATCTCCCTTTACATTTTTTCTCTTTCCAATTTTATTTTTATCTACCAGTTTATCGACTTAATTTGAATGTCAAATCCTGTTAGAACACCAGCAAAATGTAGAATTTTTTGAACAAGAAGAACTTAGGCACCACCTTCACTCGGTTTTGGACTTGCAAAGTGACATTTTTCCCTTATCAGCTTGTAATTTTAGTGAGCCACATTCTGACAACCTGTCAATCGTCAGTCGAGATTATTTTTTTATCAACATTTTCGTAGGTCCTAATCTTTGATTTGGAGTATCGGATTTCAAATCTCGCTGTTCACACTCTGACTGCAGTTTCCATACATTCCCTTGCCTGACTCAGTCAAAAGTGTTTTATTTCTCACCCGAGAGAACCCTGCTGCCGCTGATAAAGCTCTGTGAAGGATGCTCTTTCTGTTTAAAAAAAGAATTCCCAAGAAAATCTAATCATTGCAGTCCCAGTTCCCCTTTAAATCCACTTCCTTGCTGTCCCTTGCCTTGCCCCCAATCAAGTGATTGACAGCCTGTGCAGCTTAATCTAGTTCAGGATTCTTCTGGCTATTCTGGGTCACAGCTAAGTTAGGTATTTAATGTACTTTGATGCCCGCTTGTCGAACATAGAATAGGTTCCATAGAGTTAATCCAGATCATAAAGCAAAATAATTTGTTGTTCAGCCAAACAACCGGCTGAAATAGACTTTTAAGAATGCAAAATTCACTCAGTTCACAGATAACGAATCATGTTGGGAGGATTAAACTAGAACATTACTGAACTGCAAGTACTGAACTGTAATTACTGAACTGTAAGAACTGAACTGTGAGTACGGGACTGTGAGTACTGAACTGTGAGTACGGGACTGTGAGTACTGAACTGTGAGTACTGAACTGTGAGTACTGAACTGTGATTACTGAACTGTGAGTACTGAGCTGTGAGAACTGAACTGTGAGAACTGAACTGTGATTACTGAACTGTGAGTACTGAACTGTGAGTACTGAACTGTGAGAACTGAACTGTGAGTACTGAACTGTGAGAACTGAACTGTGAGTACTGAACTGTGAGAATTGAACTGTGAGTACTGAACTGTGAGTACTGAACTGTGATTACTGAACTGTGAGTACTGAGCTGTGATTACTGAACTGTGAGAACTGAACTGTGAGTACTGAACTGTGAGTACTGAACTGTGAGAACTGAACTGTGAGTACTGAACTGTGAGTACTGAACTGTGAGTACTGAACTGTGATTACTGAACTGTGAGTACTGAACTGTGAGTACTGAACTGTGAGAACTGAACTGTGAGTACTGAACTGTGAGTACTGAACTGTGAGTACTAAACTGTGAGTACTGAACTGTGATTACTGAACTGTGAGTACTGAGCTGTGATTACTGAACTGTGAGAACTGAACTGTGATTACTGAACTGTGAGAACTGAACTGTGAGTACTGACCTGTGGGTACTGAACTGTGAGTACTGAACTGTGAGTACTGAACTGTGAGTACTGAACTGTGAGAACTGAACTGTGAGTACTGAACTGTGAGAACTGAACTGTGAGTACTGAACTGTGAGTACTGAACTGTGAGTACTGAACTGTGAGTACTGAACTGTGAGTACTGAACTGTGAGAACTGAACTGTGAGTACTGAACTGTGAGTACTGAACTGTGAGTACTGAACTGTGAGTACTGAACTGTGAGTACTGAACTGTGAGTACTGAACTGTGAGAACTGAACTGTGAGTACTGAACTGTGAGTACTGAACTGTGAGTACTGAACTGTGAGTACTGAACTGTGAGTACTGAACTGTGAGAACTGAACTGTGAGTACTGAACTGTGAGTACTGAACTGTGAGTACTGAACTGTGAGTACTGAACTGTGAGTACTGAACTGTGATTACTGAACTGTGAGAACTGAACTGTGAGTACTGAACTGTGAGTACTGAGCTGTGATTACTGAACTGTGAGAACTGAACTGTGAGTACTGAACTGTGAGTACTGAACTGTGAGTACTGAACTGTGAGTACTGAACTGTGAGTACTGAACTGTGAGTACTGAACTGTGAGTACTGAACTGTGAGTACTGAACTGTGAGTACTGAACTGTGAGTACTGAACTGTGAGTACTGAACTGTGAGTACTGAACTGTGAGAACTGAACTGTGAGTACTGAACTGTGATTACTGAACTGTGAGAACTGAACTGTGAGTACTGAACTGTGAGTACTGAACTGTGAGTACTGAACTGTGAGTACTGAACTGTGAGTACTGAACTGTGAGTACTGAACTGTGAGTACTGAACTGTGAGTACTGAACTGTGAGTACTGAACTGTGAGTACTGAACTGTGATTACTGAACTGTGAGTACTGAACTGTGAGTACTGAACTGTGAGTACTGAACTGTGAGTACTGAACTGTGAGTACTGAACTGTGAGTACTGAACTGTGAGTACTGAACTGTGAGTACTGAACTGTGAGTACTGAACTGTGAGAACTGAACTGTGAGTACTGAACTGTGAGTACTGAACTGTGAGTACTGAACTGTGAGTACTGAACTGTGAGTACTGAACTGTGAGTACTGAACTGTGAGTACTGAACTGTGATTACTGAACTGTTAGTACTGAACTGTGAGTACTGAACTGTGAGTACTGAACTGTGAGAACTGAACTGTGAGTACTGAACTGTGAGTACTGAACTGTGAGTACTGAACTGTGAGAACTGAACTGTGAGTACTGAACTTTGTGTACTGAGCTGTGATTACGAACCAAATAAAAAAGCCACAACTGTTTGACCAAAGCGCCAACTGAGTTGAATTTCAATCACTGAGAAAATGCACAACTCTCATGCACTGAGCGCAGCAGCAGATAACTTAACCGCGCAATCCACCGCAGTACCAGCTGGGCAGCGCCAGTCCGAGCCCTTCTGCTGCTGCTCCTACTGGCAGCCACATCCGCCGCAGCCTCCTCGGCCAGGCCCGCCGCCTGGAGTTTGAAGTGCCGCGTCAATGCCAGCTCGTCCTCGGCCAGCTTGGCGGACGCCGACGGTTGCAGCTTCTGCGTCAGCTTCAGCAGCCATCTGGACGCCAGCCGGCTGCTGCTGTGCGCCGCCGCTCCTCCAGTTGTCAATCCCATCGTCGACCTCAACGACGACGAGGAGCTGCTGCTAAAGAATTCCGGCGACGACGCTTTGGCCCGGCTGGAGCTCCTGACGGCTTGGCGAGTGTCCAGGCGGTGTCAAGACGCCTGTGGAGCTGCGTCGACGAGCTGCGAGTATGGCGAGGTGACTTGGCACAACATCACGGACGCCGGCGGCCGCCTGATCGACACCGTTCTGATGCTCAACGCCACTTATCGCTGCTGCCGGTCAGCTGACTTCTGCAGCACCGAGACTCCGACTGCGGCCGGAGAGTCTGCGCGAGCTTCTTCGGCAGCCGCTGTGGACAGTGTGGGAAATTCCGCAGTGGAAAGTCGGCCTGCATCCCGGAACGAATCGTCTCGCTGGTTGGCTGTCTTTCTCTTGCTGGCATTGGCGCGATGCTGGTGTCACCTGAGTATTAACTAGGTCTGAATTGTTCGCATTAATTTATGACTCATTTGACGACCCCCGTTGGATCAGGCTGGGTCAAGCTAGGGCAGACTGGGTGAAGCTAGTTTAAACTAGGTCGAGCAAAGTCAGACTAGGTCAAGCTAGTTTAAACTGGGTCGAGGAAAGTCAGGCTGGGTCAAGCTTGTCTAAACTTGGTCGAGCAAAGTCAGGCTGGGTCGAGCAAAGTCAGGCTGGGTCAAGCTAGTTTAAACTGGGTCGAGCAAAGTGAGACCGGGTCAAGATAGTTTAAACTAGGTCGAGCAAAGTCAGACTAGGTCAAGCTAGTTTAAACTGGGTCGAGGAAAGTCAGGCTGGGTCAAGCTTGTCTAAACTGGGTCGAGCAAAGTCAGGCTGGGTCGAGCAAAGTCAGGCTGGGTCGAGCAAAGTCAGGCTGGGTCGAGCAAAGTCAGGCTGGGTCGAGCAAAGTCAGGCTGGGTCAAGCTAGTTTAAACTGGGTCGAGCAAAGTCAGACTGGGTCAAGATAGCCCACTCATCTCAAGCTAGGTCAGAGCTGAGTTAAATTCATGCCATACTTGTGTCTTTATTCTTGAAAAAAAGAAGAAAACAGCAACATCTCTTTATTCCCTCATGTCACACATGTCGACAGTCGATTCTCCCAAGATAAATGATGCGGATGGGATTAAGCATACGATTCGTAGCCGCAGAATTAATCCCCAAGCCGCAGGAATTTACAGGCGCGTGCTTTGTCAAGAATCGGGTGTTTTTTCTGTGCAGACAAAAGCAAGAAAGCAGAAATTGAGGCGTGACTGCATGATTTTAGTGACAGCTGCCCCGTTGAAGCTTCTGAATTCCGCCCAAAGGATACAGACAGAGGCAACAATTGGGAAATGCCACTTATTTCTGTAAATTCTGTCACTGTGATTGCGTCGTTTGCGGTTCCCGTTAATTTTATGCTAAACACAACCATGGATTTTTCTGGTAATGTCCAGTTCTTTGTCTACAAGTTGCTTTTTGTGTAAATAAATTGCTTGATAGTACTATGGCTTGTTCAATAACTGCCTGTAGTGTAATTTTTAATTCGTTCTTTGGAATTTATTCTAAATAATTTTCCACCTCTGTGACTCAGTCTCAACCCTCCATCTTACCTATCAATCTTAACCAATGATTCAACTTTCGAATCTCATGCCTCGATCTCATCTTCTAATCTCATTCCTCAATCTCACCTTCTAATCTCATGTCTCGATCTCATCTTCTGATCTCATGCCTCAATCATATCTTCTAATCCCATGCTTTTATTTTGTTTTCCAACCTCATGTTCTGATCTTCCTCCAACTTCTAATTTCTTTAAGTCTTATTTTCAATCGTAATCGTCTCATCCCACTTGCTAACAAAAACAACCTCGTTAACTAAAATTGCGTTATAACAGAGGGGACTCGTCAATCAATATTTTTCATGAAGGAAATCTCACTAAAAATAGCTGAACGTTTCGTAATGTCTTCATCGTTGAGCTAATTACTTTTAGATGAGAGACTGCAGGAAATTGATAGCCACGGCCGCGTCTGATCTGGCAATGAAAATGCCGTTTCTTCAGTTCTTTGAACTCGAGTTCTGGAGCAATTTCTGGAGCTCCTCACTGATGGGTTCGACCGAATGCTTCAGCACTGGGAGCTGTGTAATTGAAAATTGTCAGCTTGACTTGCTTTAAAAAAGATTTTGTACTTTCTATGAGCATCTAATAAAGCATATCAGTGTTGCATTTAGTCTGAATTCTATCAAGATCGAAATTTCTAAAAATTGATCAGTAATCATGATTCAAGTATCAACGAGCTGCTCTGTCTATCTTGAAAAAATCAGCTTGACCAGTCACTGTTTGTAATGGTAGGTTTGCTATCAATGAACGAAAAACTGCACAAGAAGCAACAGAAGCCTAGCAGATTTCAACATGTAGATATTGGATCTTCCTTACGCCTTGCAGACCCGGTATCTTACATAAATCTGCAGCCGCCCCATGCCTAGAAAATCCCATCTTTACCCAATTGTACTTAATGCCCATTCTAGGGAAAATAACACAGTCTGATATATCCAAGCCAGTAATTGGCCGCAGATCCCCTCTCGTCTGCATTCTTATATTCAAGCTGAAGCCGCCCCCTTTTCCTTCTTGCCTTCCAACCTTCAACAAGACATGTTTAAGACACCGATTCATGGACCACCTTGCACGCACCAGCTGGGATTGAATATCTTATACTAGATGGCCAGTCCAAGTTATAATGTAAAAGTCCTTGGTTCAATTTTCTTCGGGGCGGAAAGCCTGTCTGAACTATGAAATAATACGCCAGCTGGCTTTGCACTGATGCGTCCGGAGTGTGTCAGGAGGCGGGGTATGGCCCAAATGCCACTGATAGATAACTGCAGAGTGATAAGGTTAGGGATTCAGCAGTGTCTATGTTAACGAAAAATCACTTATTCAGAAACACAAAGAACATAATTCAATATACATGTAAACGAAAATTTACTTTATATTTTGAACGCAGGATTGTTTATGAGTTATCACCTCAATCATAGATTAGAATGGAATCAAGAATCAATCAAGGAACACAACGGATTGCTAATCTATCCCATCAATCAAGGAACACAACGGATTGCTAATCTATCACATCAATCAAGGAACACAACGGATTGCTAATCTATCCCACCAATCAAGGAACAGAATGGATTGCTTATCTATTCCATCAATCAAAGAACAGAACGGATTGCTAATCTATCCCATCAATCAAGGAACAGAAAGGATTGCTAATCTATCACATCAATCAAGGAACCGAACGGATTGCTAATCTATCCCACCAATCAAGGAACAGAATGGATTGCTTATCTATTCCATCAATCAAAGAACAGAACGGATTGCTAATCTATCCCATCAATGAAGAAACAGAAAGGATTGCTAATCTATCACATCAATCAAGGAACAGAACAGATTGCTAATCTATCCCATCAATAAAAAAACAGAACGGATTGCTAATCTATCCCATCAATCAAGGAACAGAATGGATTGCTAATCTATCACATCAATACAAAACAGAAAGGATTGCTAATCTATCCCATCAATGAAGGAACAGAATGGATTGCTAATATATCACATCAATAAAAAACAGAAAGGATTGCTAATCTATCCCATCAATGAAGGAACAGAACGGATTGCTAATCTATCACATCAATAAAAAACAGAAAGGATTGCTAATCTATCCCATCAATGAAGGAACAGAATGGACTGCTAATCTATCCAATCAATGAAGGAACAGAATGGATTTCTAATCTATGCCACCAATCAAGGAACAGAATGGATTTCTAATCTATCCAATCAATGAAGGAACACAATGGATTTCTAATCTATGCCACCAATCAAGGAACAGAATGGATTTCTAATCTATGCCACCAATCAAGGAACAGAATGGATTTCTAATCTATCCAATCAATCAAGGAACAGAATGGATTTCTAATCTATGCCACCAATCAAGGAACAGAATGGATTGCTAATCTATCCCATCAATCAAGGAACAGAAAGGATTGCTAATCTATCCCACCAATCAAGGAACAGAACGGATTGCTAATCTATCCCATCAATGAAGGAACAGAAAGGATTGCTAATCTATCACATCAATCAAGGAACAGAACGGATTGCTAATCTATCCCATCAATAAAAAAACAGAATGGATTGCTAATCTATCCCATCAATCAAGGAACAGAATGGATTGCTAATCTATCACATCAATAAAAAAACAGAAAGGATTGCTAATCTATCCCATCAATCAAGGAACAGAATGGATTGCTAATATATCCCATCAATGAAGGAACAGAACGGATTGCTAATCTATCACATCAATAAAAAACAGAAAGGATTGCTAATCTATCCCATCAATGAAGGAACAGAATGGATTGCTAATCTATCCAATCAATGAAGGAACAGAATGGATTTCTAATCTATGCCACCAATCAAGGAACAGAATGGATTTCTAATCTATGCCACCAATCAAGGAACAGAATGGATTGCTAATCTATCCCATCAATGAAGGAACAGAACGGATTGCTAATCTATCCCATCAATGAAGGAACAGAACAGATTGCTAATCTATCCAATCAATGAAGGAACAGAATGGATTGCTAATCTATCCAATCAATGAAGGAACAGAATGGATTTCTAATCTATGCCACCAATCAAGGAACAGAATGGATTTCTAATCTATGCCACCAATCAAGGAACAGAATGGATTTCTAATCTATGCCACCAATCAAGGAACAGAATGGATTTCTAATCTATGCCACCAATCAAGGAACAGAATGGATTTCTAATCTATGCCACCAATCAAGGAACAGAATGGATTTCTAATCTATGCCACCAATCAAGGAACAGAATGGATTGCTAATCTATCCAATCAATGAAGGAACAGAATGGATTGCTAATCTATCCAATCAATGAAGGAACAGAATGAATTGCTAATCTATCCAATCAATGAAGGAACAGAATGGATTTCTAATCTATGCCACCAATCAAGGAACAGAATGGATTTCTAATCTATGCCACCAATCAAGGAACAGAATGGATTGCTAATCTATGCCACCAATCAAGGAACAGAATGGATTTCTAATCTATGCCACCAATGAAGGAACAGAATGGATTTCTAATCTATGCCACCAATCAAGGAACAGAATGGATTTCTAATCTATCCAATCAATGAAGGAACAGAATGGATTTCTAATCTATGCCACCAATCAAGGAACAGAATGGATTGCTAATCTATCCAATCAATGAAGGAACAGAATGGATTTCTAATCTATGCCACCAATCAAGGAACAGAATGGATTGCTAATCTATCCAATCAATGAAGGAACAGAATGGATTTCTAATCTATGCCACCAATCAAGGAACAGAATGGATTTCTAATCTATGCCACCAATCAAGGAACAGAATGGATTGCTAATCTATCCCATCAATGAAGGAACAGAACGGATTGCTAATCTATCCCATCAATGAAGGAACAGAACAGATTGCTAATCTATCCAATCAATGAAGGAACAGAATAGATTGCTAATCTATCCAATCAATGAAGGAACAGAATGGATTTCTAATCTATGCCACCAATCAAGGAACAGAATGGATTGCTAATCTATCCTATCAATCAAGGAACAGAAAGGATTGCTAATCTATCCCACCAATCAAGGAACAGAATGGATTTCTAGTCTATGCCACCAATCAAGGAACAGAATGGATTTCTAATCTATCCCATCAATCAAGGAACACAACGGATTGCTAATCTATCCCATCAATCAGGGAACATAACGGATTGCTAATCAATCCCATCAATGAAGGAACAGAATGGATTGCTAATCTATCCAATCAATGAAGGAACAGAATGGATTGTTAATCTATGCCACCAATCAAGGAACAGAATGGATTTCTAATCTATGCCACCAATCAAGGAACAGAATGGATTTCTAATCTATGCCACCAATCAAGGAACAGAATGGATTGCTAATCTATCCAATCAATGAAGGAACAGAATGGATTGCTAATCTATCACATCAATAAAAAACAGAAAGGATTGCTAATCTATCCAATCAATGAAGGAACAGAATAGATTTCTAATCTATGCCACCAATCAAGGAACAGAATGGATTTCTAATCTATGCCACCAATCAAGGAACAGAATGGATTTCTAATCTATCCAATCAATGAAGGAACACAATGGATTTCTAATCTATGCCACCAATCAAGGAACAGAATGGATTTCTAATCTATGCCACCAATCAAGGAACAGAATGGATTTCTAATCTATCCAATCAATCAAGGAACAGAATGGATTTCTAATCTATGCCACCAATCAAGGAACAGAATGGATTGCTAATCTATCCCATCAATCAAGGAACAGAAAGGATTGCTAATCTATCCCACCAATCAAGGAACAGAACGGATTGCTAATCTATCCCATCAATGAAGGAACAGAAAGGATTGCTAATCTATCACATCAATCAAGGAACAGAACGGATTGCTAATCTATCCCATCAATAAAAAAACAGAATGGATTGCTAATCTATCCCATCAATCAAGGAACAGAATGGATTGCTAATCTATCACATCAATAAAAAAACAGAAAGGATTGCTAATCTATCCCATCAATCAAGGAACAGAATGGATTGCTAATATATCCCATCAATGAAGGAACAGAACGGATTGCTAATCTATCACATCAATAAAAACAGAAAGGATTGCTAATCTATCCCATCAATGAAGGAACAGAATGGATTGCTAATCTATCCAATCCAATGAAGGAACAGAATGGATTTCTAATCTATGCCACCAATCAAGGAACAGAATGGATTTCTAATCTATGCCACCAATCAAGGAACAGAATGGATTGCTAATCTATCCCATCAATGAAGGAACAGAACGGATTGCTAATCTATCCCATCAATGAAGGAACAGAACAGATTGCTAATCTATCCAATCAATGAAGGAACAGAATGGATTGCTAATCTATCCAATCAATGAAGGAACAGAATGGATTTCTAATCTATGCCACCAATCAAGGAACAGAATGGATTTCTAATCTATGCCACCAATCAAGGAACAGAATGGATTTCTAATCTATGCCACCAATCAAGGAACAGAATGGATTTCTAATCTATGCCACCAATCAAGGAACAGAATGGATTTCTAATCTATGCCACCAATCAAGGAACAGAATGGATTTCTAATCTATGCCACCAATCAAGGAACAGAATGGATTGCTAATCTATCCAATCAATGAAGGAACAGAATGGATTGCTAATCTATCCAATCAATGAAGGAACAGAATGAATTGCTAATCTATCCAATCAATGAAGGAACAGAATGGATTTCTAATCTATGCCACCAATCAAGGAACAGAATGGATTTCTAATCTATGCCACCAATCAAGGAACAGAATGGATTGCTAATCTATGCCACCAATCAAGGAACAGAATGGATTTCTAATCTATGCCACCAATGAAGGAACAGAATGGATTTCTAATCTATGCCACCAATCAAGGAACAGAATGGATTTCTAATCTATCCAATCAATCAAGGAACAGAATGGATTTCTAATCTATGCCACCAATCAAGGAACAGAATGGATTGCTAATCTATCCAATCAATGAAGGAACAGAATGGATTTCTAATCTATGCCACCAATTAAGGAACAGAATGGATTTCTAATCTATGCCACCAATCAAGGAACAGAATGGATTGCTAATCTATCCCATCAATGAAGGAACAGAACGGATTGCTAATCTATCCCATCAATGAAGGAACAGAACAGATTGCTAATCTATCCAATCAATGAAGGAACAGAATAGATTGCTAATCTATCCAATCAATGAAGGAACAGAATGGATTTCTAATCTATGCCACCAATCAAGGAACAGAATGGATTGCTAATCTATCCTATCAATCAAGGAACAGAAAGGATTGCTAATCTATCCCACCAATCAAGGAACAGAATGGATTTCTAGTCTATGCCACCAATCAAGGAACAGAATGGATTTCTAATCTATCCCATCAATCAAGGAACACAACGGATTGCTAATCTATCCCATCAATCAGGGAACATAACGGATTGCTAATCAATCCCATCAATGAAGGAACAGAATGGATTGCTAATCTATCCAATCAATGAAGGAACAGAATGGATTGTTAATCTATGCCACCAATCAAGGAACAGAATGGATTTCTAATCTATGCCACCAATCAAGGAACAGAATGGATTTCTAATCTATGCCACCAATCAAGGAACAGAATGGATTGCTAATCTATCCAATCAATGAAGGAACAGAATGGATTGCTAATCTATCCAATCAATGAAGGAACAGAATGGATTGCTAATCTATCCAATCAATGAAGGAACAGAATAGATTTCTAATCTATGCCACCAATCAAGGAACAGAATGGATTTCTAATCTATGCCACCAATCAAGGAACAGAATGGATTGCTAATCTATGCCACCAATCAAGGAACAGAATGGATTTCTAATCTATGCCACCAATGAAGGAACAGAATGGATTTCTAATCTATGCACCAATCAAGGAACAGAATGGATTTCTAATCTATCCAATCAATGAAGGAACAGAATGGATTTCTAATCTATGCCACCAATCAAGGAACAGAATGGATTGCTAATCTATCCAATCAATGAAGGAACAGAATGGATTTCTAATCTATGCCACCAATCAAGGAACAGAATGGATTTCTAATCTATGCCACCAATCAAGGAACAGAATGGATTGCTAATCTATCCCATCAATGAAGGAACAGAACGGATTGCTAATCTATCCCATCAATGAAGGAACAGAACAGATTGCTAATCTATCCAATCAATGAAGGAACAGAATGGATTGCTAATCTATCCAATCAATGAAGGAACAGAATGGATTTCTAATCTATGCCACCAATCAAGGAACAGAATGGATTGCTAATCTATCCTATCAATCAAGGAACAGAAAGGATTGCTAATCTATCCCACCAATCAAGGAACAGAATGGATTTCTAGTCTATGCCACCAATCAAGGAACAGAATGGATTTCTAATCTATCCCATCAATCAAGGAACACAACGGATTGCTAATCTATCCCATCAATCAGGGAACATAACGGATTGCTAATCAATCCCATCAATGAAGGAACAGAATGGATTGCTAATCTATCCAATCAATGAAGGAACAGAAAGGATTGCTAATCTATCCCACCAATCAAGGAACAGAATGGATTTCTAGTCTATGCCACCAATCAAGGAACAGAATGGATTTCTAATCTATCCCATCAATCAAGGAACACAACGGATTGCTAATCTATCCCATCAATCAGGGAACATAACGGATTGCTAATCAATCCCATCAATGAAGGAACAGAATGGATTGCTAATCTATCCAATCAATGAAGGAACAGAATGGATTGTTAATCTATGCCACCAATCAAGGAACAGAATGGATTTCTAATCTATGCCACCAATCAAGGAACAGAATGGATTTCTAATCTATGCCACCAATCAAGGAACAGAATGGATTGCTAATCTATCCAATCAATGAAGGAACAGAATGGATTGCTAATCTATCCAATCAATGAAGGAACAGAATGGATTGCTAATCTATCCAATCAATGAAGGAACAGAATAGATTTCTAATCTATGCCACCAATCAAGGAACAGAATGGATTTCTAATCTATGCCACCAATCAAGGAACAGAATGGATTGCTAATCTATGCCACCAATCAAGGAACAGAATGGATTTCTAATCTATGCCACCAATGAAGGAACAGAATGGATTTCTAATCTATGCCACCAATCAAGGAACAGAATGGATTTCTAATCTATCCAATCAATCAAGGAACAGAATGGATTTCTAATCTATGCCACCAATCAAGGAACAGAATGGATTGCTAATCTATCCAATCAATGAAGGAACAGAATGGATTTCTAATCTATGCCACCAATCAAGGAACAGAATGGATTTCTAATCTATGCCACCAATCAAGGAACAGAATGGATTGCTAATCTATCCCATCAATGAAGGAACAGAACGGATTGCTAATCTATCCCATCAATGAAGGAACAGAACAGATTGCTAATCTATCCAATCAATGAAGGAACAGAATGGATTGCTAATCTATCCAATCAATGAAGGAACAGAATGGATTTCTAATCTATGCCACCAATCAAGGAACAGAATGGATTGCTAATCTATCCTATCAATCAAGGAACAGAAAGGATTGCTAATCTATCCCACCAATCAAGGAACAGAATGGATTTCTAGTCTATGCCACCAATCAAGGAACAGAATGGATTTCTAATCTATCCCATCAATCAAGGAACACAACGGATTGCTAATCTATCCCATCAATCAGGGAACATAACGGATTGCTAATCAATCCCATCAATGAAGGAACAGAATGGATTGCTAATCTATCCAATCAATGAAGGAACAGAATGGATTGTTAATCTATGCCACCAATCAAGGAACAGAATGGATTTCTAATCTATGCCACCAATCAAGGAACAGAATGAATTTCTAATCTATGCCACCAATCAAGGAACAGAATGGATTGCTAATCTATCCAATCAATGAAGGAACAGAATGGATTGCTAATCTATCCAATCAATGAAGGAACAGAATGGATTGCTAATCTATCCAATCAATGAAGGAACAGAATAGATTTCTAATCTATGCCACCAATCAAGGAACAGAATGGATTTCTAATCTATGCCACCAATCAAGGAACAGAATGGATTGCTAATCTATGCCACCAATCAAGGAACAGAATGGATTTCTAATCTATGCCACCAATTAAGGAACAGAATGGATTTCTAATCTATGCCACCAATCAAGGAACAGAATGGATTTCTAATCTATCCAATCAATGAAGGAACAGAATGGATTTCTAATCTATGCCACCAATCAAGGAACAGAATGGATTGCTAATCTATCCAATCAATGAAGGAACAGAATGGATTTCTAATCTATGCCACCAATCAAGGAACAGAATGGATTTCTAATCTATGCCACCAATCAAGGAACAGAATGGATTGCTAATCTATCCCATCAATGAAGGAACAGAACGGATTGCTAATCTATCCCATCAATGAAGGAACAGAACAGATTGCTAATCTATCCAATCAATGAAGGAACAGAATGGATTGCTAATCTATCCAATCAATGAAGGAACAGAATGGATTTCTAATCTATGCCACCAATTAAGGAACAGAATGGATTGCTAATCTATCCCATCAATCAAGGAACAGAAAGGATTGCTAATCTATCCCACCAATCAAGGAACAGAACGGATTGCAAATCTATCTCATCAATCAAGGAACAGAAAGGATTGCTAATCTATCACATCAATCAAGGAACAGAACGGATTGCTAATCTATCCCATCAATAAAAAAACAGAACGGATTGCTAATCTATCCCATCAATGAAGGAACAGAAAGGATTGCTAATCTATCACATCAATCAAGGAACAGAACGGATTGCTAATCTATCCCATCAATAAAAAAACAGAACGGATTGCTAATCTATCCCATCAATCAAGGAACAGAATGGATTGCTAATCTATCACATCAATAAAAAACAGAAAGGATTGCTAATCTATCCCATCAATCAAGGAACAGAATGGATTGCTAATATATCCCATCAATGAAGGAACAGAACGGATTGCTAATCTATCACATCAATAAAAAACAGAAAGGATTGCTAATCTATCCCATCAATGAAGGAACAGAATGGATTGCTAATCTATCCAATCAATGAAGGAACAGAATGTATTGCTAATCTATGCCACCAATCAAGGAACAGAATGGATTGCTAATCTATGCCACCAATTGAGGAACATAATGGATTTCTAATCTATCCAATCAATGAAGGAACAGAATGGATTTCTAATCTATGCCACCAATCAAGGAACAGAAAGGATTTCTAATCTATGCCACCAATCAAGGAACAGAATGGATTTCTAATCTATGCCACCAATCAAGGAACAGAATGGATTGCTAATCTATCCAATCAATGAAGGAACAGAATGGATTGCTAATCTATCCAATCAATGAAGGAACAGAATGAATTGCTAATCTATCCAATCAATGAAGGAACAGAATGGATTTCTAATCTATGCCACCAATCAAGGAACAGAATGGATTTCTAATCTATGCCACCAATCAAGGAACAGAATGGATTGCTAATCTATGCCACCAATCAAGGAACAGAATGGATTTCTAATCTATGCCACCAATGAAGGAACAGAATGGATTTCTAATCTATGCCACCAATCAAGGAACAGAATGGATTTCTAATCTATCCAATCAATGAAGGAACAGAATGGATTTCTAATCTATGCCACCAATCAAGGAACAGAATGGATTGCTAATCTATCCAATCAATGAAGGAACAGAATGGATTTCTAATCTATGCCACCAATCAAGGAACAGAATGGATTTCTAATCTATGCCACCAATCAAGGAACAGAATGGATTGCTAATCTATCCCATCAATGAAGGAACAGAACGGATTGCTAATCTATCCCATCAATGAAGGAACAGAACAGATTGCTAATCTATCCAATCAATGAAGGAACAGAATAGATTGCTAATCTATCCAATCAATGAAGGAACAGAATGGATTTCTAATCTATGCCACCAATCAAGGAACAGAATGGATTGCTAATCTATCCTATCAATCAAGGAACAGAAAGGATTGCCTAATCTATCCCACCAATCAAGGAACAGAATGGATTTCTAGTCTATGCCACCAATCAAGGAACAGAATGGATTTCTAATCTATCCCATCAATCAAGGAACACAACGGATTGCTAATCTATCCCATCAATCAGGGAACATAACGGATTGCTAATCAATCCCATCAATGAAGGAACAGAATGGATTGCTAATCTATCCAATCAATGAAGGAACAGAATGGATTGTTAATCTATGCCACCAATCAAGGAACAGAATGGATTTCTAATCTATGCCACCAATCAAGGAACAGAATGGATTTCTAATCTATGCCACCAATCAAGGAACAGAATGGATTGCTAATCTATCCAATCAATGAAGGAACAGAATGGATTGCTAATCTATCCAATCAATGAAGGAACAGAATGGATTGCTAATCTATCCAATCAATGAAGGAACAGAATAGATTTCTAATCTATGCCACCAATCAAGGAACAGAATGGATTTCTAATCTATGCCACCAATCAAGGAACAGAATGGATTGCTAATCTATGCCACCAATCAAGGAACAGAATGGATTTCTAATCTATGCCACCAATGAAGGAACAGAATGGATTTCTAATCTATGCCACCAATCAAGGAACAGAATGGATTTCTAATCTATCCAATCAATGAAGGAACAGAATGGATTTCTAATCTATGCCACCAATCAAGGAACAGAATGGATTGCTAATCTATCCAATCAATGAAGGAACAGAATGGATTTCTAATCTATGCCACCAATCAAGGAACAGAATGGATTTCTAATCTATGCCACCAATCAAGGAACAGAATGGATTGCTAATCTATCCCATCAATGAAGGAACAGAACGGATTGCTAATCTATCCCATCAATGAAGGAACAGAACAGATTGCTAATCTATCCAATCAATGAAGGAACAGAATGGATTGCTAATCTATCCAATCAATGAAGGAACAGAATGGATTTCTAATCTATGCCACCAATCAAGGAACAGAATGGATTGCTAATCTATCCTATCAATCAAGGAACAGAAAGGATTGCTAATCTATCCCACCAATCAAGGAACAGAATGGATTTCTAGTCTATGCCACCAATCAAGGAACAGAATGGATTTCTAATCTATCCCATCAATCAAGGAACACAACGGATTGCTAATCTATCCCATCAATCAGGGAACATAACGGATTGCTAATCAATCCCATCAATGAAGGAACAGAATGGATTGCTAATCTATCCAATCAATGAAGGAACAGAATGGATTGTTAATCTATGCCACCAATCAAGGAACAGAATGGATTTCTAATCTATGCCACCAATCAAGGAACAGAATGGATTTCTAATCTATGCCACCAATCAAGGAACAGAATGGATTGCTAATCTATCCAATCAATGAAGGAACAGAATGGATTGCTAATCTATCCAATCAATGAAGGAACAGAATGGATTGCTAATCTATCCAATCAATGAAGGAACAGAATAGATTTCTAATCTATGCCACCAATCAAGGAACAGAATGGATTTCTAATCTATGCCACCAATCAAGGAACAGAATGGATTGCTAATCTATGCCACCAATCAAGGAACAGAATGGATTTCTAATCTATGCCACCAATGAAGGAACAGAATGGATTTCTAATCTATGCCACCAATCAAGGAACAGAATGGATTTCTAATCTATCCAATCAATGAAGGAACAGAATGGATTTCTAATCTATGCCACCAATCAAGGAACAGAATGGATTGCTAATCTATCCAATCAATGAAGGAACAGAATGGATTTCTAATCTATGCCACCAATCAAGGAACAGAATGGATTTCTAATCTATGCCACCAATCAAGGAACAGAATGGATTGCTAATCTATCCCATCAATGAAGGAACAGAACGGATTGCTAATCTATCCCATCAATGAAGGAACAGAACAGATTGCTAATCTATCCAATCAATGAAGGAACAGAATGGATTGCTAATCTATCCAATCAATGAAGGAACAGAATGGATTTCTAATCTATGCCACCAATCAAGGAACAGAATGGATTGCTAATCTATCCTATCAATCAAGGAACAGAAAGGATTGCTAATCTATCCCACCAATCAAGGAACAGAATGGATTTCTAGTCTATGCCACCAATCAAGGAACAGAATGGATTTCTAATCTATCCCATCAATCAAGGAACACAACGGATTGCTAATCTATCCCATCAATCAGGGAACATAACGGATTGCTAATCAATCCCATCAATGAAGGAACAGAATGGATTGCTAATCTATCCAATCAATGAAGGAACAGAAAGGATTGCTAATCTATCCCACCAATCAAGGAACAGAATGGATTTCTAGTCTATGCCACCAATCAAGGAACAGAATGGATTTCTAATCTATCCCATCAATCAAGGAACACAACGGATTGCTAATCTATCCCATCAATCAGGGAACATAACGGATTGCTAATCAATCCCATCAATGAAGGAACAGAATGGATTGCTAATCTATCCAATCAATGAAGGAACAGAAATGGATTGTTAATCTATGCCACCAATCAAGGAACAGAATGGATTTCTAATCTATGCCACCAATCAAGGAACAGAATGGATTTCTAATCTATGCCACCAATCAAGGAACAGAATGGATTGCTAATCTATCCAATCAATGAAGGAACAGAATGGATTGCTAATCTATCCAATCAATGAAGGAACAGAATGGATTGCTAATCTATCCAATCAATGAAGGAACAGAATAGATTTCTAATCTATGCCACCAATCAAGGAACAGAATGGATTTCTAATCTATGCCACCAATCAAGGAACAGAATGGATTGCTAATCTATGCCACCAATCAAGGAACAGAATGGATTTCTAATCTATGCCACCAATGAAGGAACAGAATGGATTTCTAATCTATGCCACCAATCAAGGAACAGAATGGATTTCTAATCTATCCAATCAATGAAGGAACAGAATGGATTTCTAATCTATGCCACCAATCAAGGAACAGAATGGATTGCTAATCTATCCAATCAATGAAGGAACAGAATGGATTTCTAATCTATGCCACCAATCAAGGAACAGAATGGATTTCTAATCTATGCCACCAATCAAGGAACAGAATGGATTGCTAATCTATCCCATCAATGAAGGAACAGAACGGATTGCTAATCTATCCCATCAATGAAGGAACAGAACAGATTGCTAATCTATCCAATCAATGAAGGAACAGAATGGATTGCTAATCTATGCCACCAATCAAGGAACAGAATGGATTTCTAATCTATGCCACCAATCAAGGAACAGAATGGATTTCTAATCTATGCCACCAATCAAGGAACAGAATGGATTGCTAATCTATCCAATCAATGAAGGAACAGAATGGATTGCTAATCTATCCAATCAATGAAGGAACAGAATGGATTGCTAATCTATCCAATCAATGAAGGAACAGAATAGATTTCTAATCTATGCCACCAATCAAGGAACAGAATGGATTTCTAATCTATGCCACCAATCAAGGAACAGAATGGATTGCTAATCTATGCCACCAATCAAGGAACAGAATGGATTTCTAATCTATGCCACCAATGAAGGAACAGAATGGATTTCTAATCTATGCCACCAATCAAGGAACAGAATGGATTTCTAATCTATCCAATCAATGAAGGAACAGAATGGATTTCTAATCTATGCCACCAATCAAGGAACAGAATGGATTGCTAATCTATCCAATCAATGAAGGAACAGAATGGATTTCTAATCTATGCCACCAATCAAGGAACAGAATGGATTTCTAATCTATGCCACCAATCAAGGAACAGAATGGATTGCTAATCTATCCCATCAATGAAGGAACAGAACGGATTGCTAATCTATCCCATCAATGAAGGAACAGAACAGATTGCTAATCTATCCAATCAATGAAGGAACAGAATGGATTGCTAATCTATCCAATCAATGAAGGAACAGAATGGATTTCTAATCTATGCCACCAATCAAGGAACAGAATGGATTGCTAATCTATCCTATCAATCAAGGAACAGAAAGGATTGCTAATCTATCCCACCAATCAAGGAACAGAATGGATTTCTAGTCTATGCCACCAATCAAGGAACAGAATGGATTTCTAATCTATCCCATCAATCAAGGAACACAACGGATTGCTAATCTATCCCATCAATCAGGGAACATAACGGATTGCTAATCAATCCCATCAATGAAGGAACAGAATGGATTGCTAATCTATCCAATCAATGAAGGAACAGAATGGATTGTTAATCTATGCCACCAATCAAGGAACAGAATGGATTTCTAATCTATGCCACCAATCAAGGAACAGAATGGATTTCTAATCTATGCCACCAATCAAGGAACAGAATGGATTGCTAATCTATCCAATCAATGAAGGAACAGAATGGATTGCTAATCTATCCAATCAATGAAGGAACAGAATGGATTGCTAATCTATCCAATCAATGAAGGAACAGAATAGATTTCTAATCTATGCCACCAATCAAGGAACAGAATGGATTTCTAATCTATGCCACCAATCAAGGAACAGAATGGATTGCTAATCTATGCCACCAATCAAGGAACAGAATGGATTTCTAATCTATGCCACCAATGAAGGAACAGAATGGATTTCTAATCTATGCCACCAATCAAGGAACAGAATGGATTTCTAATCTATCCAATCAATGAAGGAACAGAATGGATTTCTAATCTATGCCACCAATCAAGGAACAGAATGGATTGCTAATCTATCCAATCAATGAAGGAACAGAATGGATTTCTAATCTATGCCACCAATGAAGGAACAGAATGGATTTCTAATCTATGCCACCAATCAAGGAACAGAATGGATTGCTAATCTATCCCATCAATGAAGGAACAGAACGGATTGCTAATCTATCCCATCAATGAAGGAACAGAACAGATTGCTAATCTATCCAATCAATGAAGGAACAGAATGGATTGCTAATCTATCCAATCAATGAAGGAACAGAATGGATTTCTAATCTATGCCACCAATCAAGGAACAGAATGGATTGCTAATCTATCCTATCAATCAAGGAACAGAAAGGATTGCTAATCTATCCCACCAATCAAGGAACAGAATGGATTTCTAGTCTATGCCACCAATCAAGGAACAGAATGGATTTCTAATCTATCCCATCAATCAAGGAACACAACGGATTGCTAATCTATCCCATCAATCAGGGAACATAACGGATTGCTAATCAATCCCATCAATGAAGGAACAGAATGGATTGCTAATCTATCCAATCAATGAAGGAACAGAAAGGATTGCTAATCTATCCCACCAATCAAGGAACAGAATGGATTTCTAGTCTATGCCACCAATCAAGGAACAGAATGGATTTCTAATCTATCCCATCAATCAAGGAACACAACGGATTGCTAATCTATCCCATCAATCAGGGAACATAACGGATTGCTAATCAATCCCATCAATGAAGGAACAGAATGGATTGCTAATCTATCCAATCAATGAAGGAACAGAATGGATTGTTAATCTATGCCACCAATCAAGGAACAGAATGGATTTCTAATCTATGCCACCAATCAAGGAACAGAATGGATTTCTAATCTATGCCACCAATCAAGGAACAGAATGGATTGCTAATCTATCCAATCAATGAAGGAACAGAATGGATTGCTAATCTATCCAATCAATGAAGGAACAGAATGGATTGCTAATCTATCCAATCAATGAAGGAACAGAATAGATTTCTAATCTATGCCACCAATCAAGGAACAGAATGGATTTCTAATCTATGCCACCAATCAAGGAACAGAATGGATTGCTAATCTATGCCACCAATCAAGGAACAGAATGGATTTCTAATCTATGCCACCAATGAAGGAACAGAATGGATTTCTAATCTATGCCACCAATCAAGGAACAGAATGGATTTCTAATCTATCCAATCAATGAAGGAACAGAATGGATTTCTAATCTATGCCACCAATCAAGGAACAGAATGGATTGCTAATCTATCCAATCAATGAAGGAACAGAATGGATTTCTAATCTATGCCACCAATCAAGGAACAGAATGGATTTCTAATCTATGCCACCAATCAAGGAACAGAATGGATTGCTAATCTATCCCATCAATGAAGGAACAGAACGGATTGCTAATCTATCCCATCAATGAAGGAACAGAACAGATTGCTAATCTATCCAATCAATGAAGGAACAGAATGGATTGCTAATCTATCCAATCAATGAAGGAACAGAATGGATTTCTAATCTATGCCACCAATCAAGGAACAGAATGGATTGCTAATCTATCCTATCAATCAAGGAACAGAAAGGATTGCTAATCTATCCCACCAATCAAGGAACAGAATGGATTTCTAGTCTATGCCACCAATCAAGGAACAGAATGGATTTCTAATCTATCCCATCAATCAAGGAACACAACGGATTGCTAATCTATCCCATCAATCAGGGAACATAACGGATTGCTAATCAATCCCATCAATGAAGGAACAGAATGGATTGCTAATCTATCCAATCAATGAAGGAACAGAAAGGATTGCTAATCTATCCCACCAATCAAGGAACAGAATGGATTTCTAGTCTATGCCACCAATCAAGGAACAGAATGGATTTCTAATCTATCCCATCAATCAAGGAACACAACGGATTGCTAATCTATCCCATCAATCAGGGAACATAACGGATTGCTAATCAATCCCATCAATGAAGGAACAGAATGGATTGCTAATCTATCCAATCAATGAAGGAACAGAATGGATTGTTAATCTATGCCACCAATCAAGGAACAGAATGGATTTCTAATCTATGCCACCAATCAAGGAACAGAATGGATTTCTAATCTATGCCACCAATCAAGGAACAGAATGGATTGCTAATCTATCCAATCAATGAAGGAACAGAATGGATTGCTAATCTATCCAATCAATGAAGGAACAGAATGGATTGCTAATCTATCCAATCAATGAAGGAACAGAATAGATTTCTAATCTATGCCACCAATCAAGGAACAGAATGGATTTCTAATCTATGCCACCAATCAAGGAACAGAATGGATTGCTAATCTATGCCACCAATCAAGGAACAGAATGGATTTCTAATCTATGCCACCAATGAAGGAACAGAATGGATTTCTAATCTATGCCACCAATCAAGGAACAGAATGGATTTCTAATCTATCCAATCAATCAAGGAACAGAATGGATTTCTAATCTATGCCACCAATCAAGGAACAGAATGGATTGCTAATCTATCCAATCAATGAAGGAACAGAATGGATTTCTAATCTATGCCACCAATCAAGGAACAGAATGGATTTCTAATCTATGCCACCAATCAAGGAACAGAATGGATTGCTAATCTATCCCATCAATGAAGGAACAGAACGGATTGCTAATCTATCCCATCAATGAAGGAACAGAACAGATTGCTAATCTATCCAATCAATGAAGGAACAGAATGGATTGCTAATCTATCCAATCAATGAAGGAACAGAATGGATTTCTAATCTATGCCACCAATCAAGGAACAGAATGGATTGCTAATCTATCCTATCAATCAAGGAACAGAAAGGATTGCTAATCTATCCCACCAATCAAGGAACAGAATGGATTTCTAGTCTATGCCACCAATCAAGGAACAGAATGGATTTCTAATCTATCCCATCAATCAAGGAACACAACGGATTGCTAATCTATCCAATCAATGAAGGAACAGAATGGATTGCTAATCTATCCAATCAATGAAGGAACAGAATGGATTGCTAATCTATCCAATCAATGAAGGAACAGAATAGATTTCTAATCTATGCCACCAATCAAGGAACAGAATGGATTTCTAATCTATGCCACCAATCAAGGAACAGAATGGATTGCTAATCTATGCCACCAATCAAGGAACAGAATGGATTTCTAATCTATGCCACCAATTAAGGAACAGAATGGATTTCTAATCTATGCCACCAATCAAGGAACAGAATGGATTTCTAATCTATCCAATCAATGAAGGAACAGAATGGATTTCTAATCTATGCCACCAATCAAGGAACAGAATGGATTGCTAATCTATCCAATCAATGAAGGAACAGAATGGATTTCTAATCTATGCCACCAATCAAGGAACAGAATGGATTTCTAATCTATGCCACCAATCAAGGAACAGAATGGATTGCTAATCTATCCCATCAATGAAGGAACAGAACGGATTGCTAATCTATCCAATCAATGAAGGAACAGAACAGATTGCTAATCTATCCAATCAATGAAGGAACAGAATGGATTGCTAATCTATCCAATCAATGAAGGAACAGAATGGATTTCTAATCTATGCCACCAATTAAGGAACAGAATGGATTGCTAATCTATCCCATCAATCAAGGAACAGAAAGGATTGCTAATCTATCCCACCAATCAAGGAACAGAACGGATTGCAAATCTATCTCATCAATCAAGGAACAGAAAGGATTGCTAATCTATCACATCAATCAAGGAACAGAACGGATTGCTAATCTATCCCATCAATAAAAAAACAGAACGGATTGCTAATCTATCCCATCAATGAAGGAACAGAAAGGATTGCTAATCTATCACATCAATCAAGGAACAGAACGGATTGCTAATCTATCCCATCAATAAAAAAACAGAACGGATTGCTAATCTATCCCATCAATCAAGGAACAGAATGGATTGCTAATCTATCACATCAATAAAAAACAGAAAGGATTGCTAATCTATCCCATCAATCAAGGAACAGAATGGATTGCTAATATATCCCATCAATGAAGGAACAGAACGGATTGCTAATCTATCACATCAATAAAAAACAGAAAGGATTGCTAATCTATCCCATCAATGAAGGAACAGAATGGATTGCTAATCTATCCAATCAATGAAGGAACAGAATGGATTGCTAATCTATGCCACCAATCAAGGAACAGAATGGATTGCTAATCTATGCCACCAATTAAGGAACATAATGGATTTCTAATCTATCCAATCAATGAAGGAACAGAATGGATTTCTAATCTATGCCACCAATCAAGGAACAGAAAGGATTTCTAATCTATGCCACCAATCAAGGAACAGAATGGATTGCTAATCTATCCCATCAATGAAGGAACAGAACGGATTGCTAATCTATCCCATCAATGAAGGAACAGAACAGATTGCTAATCTATCCAATCAATGAAGGAACAGAATGGATGTCTAATCTATGCCACAAATCAAGGAACAGAATGGATTTCTAATCTATGCCACCAATCAAGGAACAGAATGGATTTCTAATCTATCCAATCAATGAAGGAACAGAATGGATTTCTAATCTATGCCACCAATCAAGGAACAGAATGGATTGCTAATCTATCCAATCAATGAAGGAACAGAATGGATTTCTAATCTATGCCACCAATCAAGGAACAGAAAGGATTTCTAATCTATGCCACCAACAAGGAACAGAATGGATTTCTAATCTATGCCACCAATCAAGGAACAGAATGGATTGCTAATCTATCCCATCAATGAAGGAACAGAACGGATTGCTAATCCGTCCCATCAATCAGGGAACAGAATGGATTGCTAATCTATCCAATCAATGAAGGAAGAGAATGGATTGCTAATCCGTCCCATCAATCAGGGAACAGAAAGGATTTC
>CATNEM010000352.1:360000-365000 GCA_950096795.1 Macrostomum cliftonense | reverse complement strand
CGAGGCTGTGGCCCGTCTGCTGGAACTGGCTGGGAGAATGTATCTCTGTGGGCAGGGGATTGGAATTTAGATGGATTGCTAATCTATCCCATCAATCAAGGAACAGAATGGATTGCTAATTTATCACATCAATCAAGGAACAGAAAGGATTGCTAATCTATCCCATCAATCAGGGAACATAACGGATTGCTAATCAATCCCATCAATCAAGGAACAGAACGGATTGCTAATCTATCCCATCAATAAAAAACAGAAAGGATTGCTAATCTATCCCATCAATCAAGGAACACAACGGATTGCTAATCTATCCCATCAATCAGGGAACATAACGGATTGCTAATCAATCCCATCAATGAAGGAACAGAACGGATTGCTAATCTATCCCATCAATCAGGGAACAGAAAGGATTGCTAATCTATCCCATCAATCAAGGAACACAACGGATTGCTAATCTATCCCATCAATCAGGGAACATAACGGATTGCTAATCAATCCCATCAATCAAGGAACAGAACGGATTGCTAATCTATCCCATCAATCAGGGAACAGAAAGGATTGCTAATCTATCCCATCAATCAAGGAACACAACGGATTGCTAATCTATCCCATCAATCAAGGAACACAACGGATTGCTAATCTATCCCATCAATCAAGGAACACAACGGATTGCTAGTCTATCCCATCAATCAAGGAACACAACGGATTGCTAATCTATCCCATCAATCAAGGAACAGAACGGATTGCTAATCTATCCCATCAATCAGGGAACAGAAAGGATTGCTAATCTATCCCATCAATCAAGGAACACAACGGATTGCTAATCTATCCCATCAATCAAGGAACACAACGGATTGCTAATCTATCCCATCAATCAAGGAACACAACGGATTGCTAGTCTATCCCATCAATCAAGGAACACAACGGATTGCTAATCTATCCCATCAATCAAGGAACACAACGGATTGCTAATCTATCCCATCAATCAAGGAACAGAACGGATTGCTAATCTATCCCATCAATCAAGGAACAGAACGGATTGCTAATCTATCCTATCAATCAAGGAACAGAACGGATTGCTAATCTATCCCATCAATCAAGGAACAGAATGTATTGCTAGTCTAGCCTTGCTGACAACATTAAGACTGTGAATCATTCTTACACATCTGAGAGTGTTGACAAAATTGCTCCTATAGCTCTGACTGAACGCGCAATAAATCCAGGGATTAACGCAGCAGTTGCTGATGCCGATCCACTGGATGAGCGGGAGGCCCCGGCTCAAATTGAGCTCGTGGTTCACGTAGAACATGATGCCGACTATGTGCAGCGGCAGCCAGGAGATGGCGAATATCAGCACTACGGTAGCCAGCATCTTCACCAGCCGACTCATCTGCTTCTTGTCGTGCGCGTTTGAGGATCTGGGAAGGCGAATTGAGGGTTAGCTACTTTGAGAAATTAACCAGATGTAGTCGAATATCATTGTCACAGACTTGCATTGCTACTTCTAGTAGCTATGCAACTAACGCAAAAATTAGGCTATCAGTAATGCATTGCGGAAGACAGAAAAAAAGGTGTTTGAAACAATATTTTTGTCGGCAATTTTCAACAGTCAATAAATATTTAAAAATGACCAAAGCTTCAATAGTAACAGGCCCAATCGATTCGGGAGTGGTTCCCGAGGATATCCTGTACAGCTTTATCCCAGAGAATATCCTAGCAAAACGATTGCTAATATTCTGCCTTGAACTTCTTAGGCCACCCGCTGAGCACGAGATAACCAATTTTTTAACCCTACAAGGGCCATTACAGGTCTGTTCCCTAACAGCAGGATGAATAACTGATGGCGGCAGCTGGGCTGGTTGCTAAGGGCAAAGGCCAAGGACCGAAGAGAAGATTGGCAGGCTAAAAATTTAGAGAATGGATGACTAGAAACGTTTTTGAAATTAGTTGAAGGATCGTGTACTTCTGGTGGGCTGAGTGATGAGTCTATGCTAGCACGTGGCTAGGTGAGAGAATTAGCTGAGAGAGGCACAAGAAAGAGAAAGCGATAGGGGAGCGGGGAGAGAAGAGGGCTGCCCTTACGAGCAGCAATACCCAATCTTGTTTTGAATCAACTTTGTTCAATCCCAAACAGAATTTTGTCTGGTTGCAGTTGTGGGATATACGAGCTTAAAACAGGACACTTTGCTTCTAAATTTACAGCATGAATCACTAAACAGTTAAGCCCGCTTCGAAAGCGAACGATTTTAAAAGCTCACTTTCTAAGAAACTCTTCCTGCTTGTTGGTCCGGCGGCTCAGCTTGTAAGCCACGGTGGCGTAGCAGGCGGCAATGAACAGCAGCGGGCCGGCGTACAGCAGAAAGAAGATGACAATAATGTGGTAGATTTTCATCTGCATTTTGTCCATGGTGTTAGCGCACACCAGGTAAGTCTTGTTGTTAGCTGGCACTCGGTCCAAATCGTGATAGATTAGCCAGGGTGACAGGACCACTAGGACGTAGATCCAGATGCCCGAGATGATTCCGACTGTCTGTTTCTTAGAAAAGTGACGCTTCAGCGGCCGACAGATGGCCAGGTAGCTGAGGGTAGAGGTCGCCGTGGAAGATTTAAATCTTTCAAAACTCTTGCTTAAATCTAGTAGCCATGTCCCCAAAAACATTTCCCCAAACTTGAAGAGTCCACACCAACCGGGAGGCAAATTGAAAAACTCACCGATCAAATGCAATGACGCTGAAAGTTGTTACGGAGGCGGCCACTGCCACACCCTGAAGGTAGGGAATGGCTTTGCAGAGCGCTTTGCCAGCCACCCAGTCTGGAAAATTGTGCAGAAAATGTGGGCTGATCAATGAGGGAATAGGGAATTGAGTATCTGAGGGATAGAGAATCGGATATCTGGGTGATTGGGAATCAAGTATCTGGGGAAAGGGAATCGAGTATCTAGGGGATGAGGAATCGAGTATCTGAGGGATAGAGAATCGAGTATCTGAGGGATATAGAATCGAGTATCTGAGGGATAGGGAATCAAGTATCTGAGGGATAAGGAATCAAGTATCTGAGGGATAGAGAATCAAGTATCTGGGGGGGCAGGGAATCGAGTATCTAGGGGATAAGGAATCGATCGATACTTGATTCTCTATCCCTCAGATACTCGATTCCTTATCCCCTAGATACTTGATTCCCTATCCCCTAGATACTCGATTCTCTATCCCTCAGATACTCGATTCCCTTTCCCCAGATACTTGATTCCCAATGCAATCAAGGGAATCAGGGACAGGGAATCAAGTAACTGGGGATAGGGAATCGACGATCTGGGAAAAAGGGAATCGAGTATCTGGGGCATAGGGATCGAGTATCTGTGGATAAGGAATCCAGTATCTGGGAGATAGGGAATCGAGCATCTGTGGGGTAGGGAATCGAGTCTCTGGGAGATAGGGAATCGGGTAGCTGGGGAATAGGGAATCGAGTATCTGGGGGGCATCTTCGGGGTAGGGAATCGGGTATCTGGGGATAGGGAATCGGGTATCTGGGGGCTAGGGAATCGAGTATCTTCGGGGTAGGGAATCGGGTATCTGGGGATAGGGAATCGGGTATCTGGGGATAGGGAATCGGGTATCTGGGGATAGGGAATCGGGTATCTGGGGATAGGGAATCGGGTATCTGGGGATAGGGAATCGGGTATCTGGGGATAGGGAATCGGGTATCTGGGGATAGGGAATCGGGTATCTGGGGATAGGGAATCGAGTATCTGGGGATAGGGAATCGGGTATCTGGGGATAGGGAATCGGGTATCTGGGGATAGGGAATCGGGTATCTGGGGAATAGGGAATCGAGTATCTGTGGGGTAGGGAATCGGGTATCTGGGGATAGGGAATCGGGTATCTGGGGGGCAGGGAATCGGGTATCTGTGGGGTAGGGAATCGGGTATCTGTGGGGCAGGGAATCGGGTATCTGTGGGGTAGGGAATCGGGTATCTGGGGATAGGGAATCGAGTAGCTGGGGGGCAGGGAATCGGGTATCTGTGGGGTAGGGAATCGAGTATCTGGGGATAGGGAATCGAGTATCTGTGAGTCAGGAAACGGGGTAGGCGATTGGCCACAATTAAATTTGGCAAAGCTTCAATCCCTAGGCGCAAGATTAAGTATTTATTCGGTAGAAAAATCTGCATATACGGTAACTTCTACACGGTGCTTGCAGCCTATCAAGTCAACCGAAAAATCCTAAAAAATAATGGAAAAATATTAAAGTTCCTATGCGCACAATGGGAGTTTTGTTGGCCAGCTCTATAGTTGGACTAAACTATAGTTCCTCCTTCTGACTGGCGCGAACAAGACTAGTAAATGTCGGAATGCCTTTTCGAGTGGCTTAATTAGGTTCGAGGCTTGCTGGTTGGTTTAGCGAGTGTTTTCTTGTGGGCCCAGCAGCCAGACAGATACGAGATCGATATGGAATCTGCGCTAATTTCTCTCCACCTTGGCCAGAGGTGCAGCAATGCAGGCTTGTCAGACGGGGCGTGTCTTAAAATAGCTGAAGTGCAACTGCGCTGTGGGAGCCGCTGGCGGGGGATCTGGGGGCCGCCGGTCCTTTATTTGCTTCCGCTAATCCTGGGATGGCCCAGCATGAAGGGCCTTCGGTGGGATCTGGCTATCCTGGGATCCTTCAGTGGAATCTTTTTAGCCTGGGATCCTTCAGTGGGATCTGTCTACCCTAGGATCCTTCTGTGGGATCTCTTTACCCTGGGATCCTTCAGTGGGATCTGTCTACCCCAAGCTTCTTCAGTAGGATCTGACTGCCCCAAGATCCTTTAGTGGGATCTGTCTACCTGGGATCCTTCAGTGGGATCTGTCTACCCTAAGATTCTTCAGTGGGATCTTTTTAGCCTAGGATCCTTCAGTGGGATCGGATCCTTCAGTGGGATCTTTTTAGCCTAGGATCCTTCAGTGGGATCTGTCTTCCCTAAGATACTTCAGTGGGATCTGTCTACCCTGGGGTCCTTCAGTGGGTAC
>CATNEM010000352.1:302500-352500 GCA_950096795.1 Macrostomum cliftonense | reverse complement strand
ATAGATAGATAGATAGATAGATAGATAGATAGATAGATAGATAGATAGATAGATAGATAGATAGATAGATAGATAGATAGATAGATGGATAGATAGATAGATTGACGGACAGATAGATCCTTTTAGATGCAGGCGGCAGTTAGACGAGGAACAGACCCAGACAAGAGTTATTCCTTACAGACACAACGCGGCTCTAACTTCTGCGCTCCGCTTCACGGGAGCTCTGCCTTCAACAGGTGAAGATATTCATTCTAATATTGAGTGCATCAATGCATAAGTGCACACCGCAGACGAGGGCAGGCAGCCTGTACTATTGATTTGTGCTCTCCATCATCCATCGGCTCAAGCAAATTGCTGTATTCTCATGCATAGTAGCTAGTAGAAGAACAAAGGTGTTACCACTGGGGAAACAAAATGGGCCGTCTAGTTTGATATATTCATGTATAGCTGAAGCTCAAGAGTGTTCCTGCATGTGTGTTCCTAACCCAAGCCTGCTTTAGTCAGGACTGCCTTTGTCCAATATTTGATGCAGCGTAAATCTCATTAAATGGCGAACTATCCCATTATCAGCTGTGAGACTTGGAGCAGTCGCTGCGAATGTCCCGGAGACTGCCTATGATGGGGTGTGAAATCATTATAAAGGGCTAAATTTTTGGAGCAAAGAGCGAGGTAAAAACTAAAGGCAAAATCTGTTTTTTAGGTCAAAACTTGACAGTTTGTTCTAGTAAGCTCAATAAATCCATTGACAGGCAACATCAATAATAGCTCAGCCATAATTGCTTCCTCATTAGCCAGAAAACCAGCAATTTTTGCGTGTGCAGAAGCTCTTGAAAAAGCGAGCTTTTGACGCAACAGCAGGACAATAATTGCTGTGTGGGATTTCTGAGCTCGGGGCTGCGCAAAGCGGCTCCGAAATTAAAGCGAGTGAAAACAAATCAAAGATTGAAGGGTGCGTAGAAAACTAGCGGCTTTGAAGAAGCAGAAAAGCGGGGCGGAGCAACCGCTTTGTCAGACAAAGCATCAATCATAGGACATGACTTCTATTAGACGGCGGCATGGTTGTTTCAGTCATTGCTTTCTTTGTACTGTTTATCCGGTGAAAAAAAACAAGAATAATCATAAAGAAGGAGGGAGACAATAGAAACTGTTTGTGAGGAATCTAAAACCTGAATAATAGCACAGTTAGAACGGGCACAACAGAGGTCATGGAAATGGCAGACCTAGCTGGGATTAATATTACCGAAAGGGATAACGGATTAATATTACCGAAAGGGAAAACATAATTAGAAGAATTTTCTTCTCCTTTTATCTGTGTTATAGCAGCGAATTTTTATGATTCTATGCAAAAGAAGAAGCGATAAAGAGATTAACAAAGGTGCAATAACTAACTGACATCAAATCCCTAGGGAAAATAGCAGGATTGTCCTTTGCGAAATGAGTCGGTCGAACGAAAGCAGAGAATGACAGCATCTTTCGACGGAAGAATTTTCGAGTTCAAGGGGAGAGCGAGGTGGCCGTCGCGTCCTATAATGAAAAATGTCAATCAAGGAAGTGGCGAATTTGCGTGACTGCTAAATATAGGGAAAATTTTCGAATTTAGAAGCCCAGAAAGTTCAATTTAGGTAAACTATTCTAGGCGGGAAATATGTGCGTTGAAACATTGATTTGAATAGGATAATTTCATGGGATTTTCTCATGGACATATTGGTGACTCACTGGAGAATGTGTTGCTAATGTGGTTCAGCGGCAGGCAGAATATGGCCATGAGAATGTCGGCGGTGCTCAGGTTGCAGATGAAGTAATTTATAGTGGTATGCATCGACGGAATCCGGTAGACGGTTGCTATGACAACAAAATTGCCAATCAGAGACAACAGGAATACCAGGATGTAGGCGGCGGTGATGACCAGCAGCATTTCGGTCTCCAGTTTGACCTCCCAGAATGGGGCCACTGGGCAGAGTCAGATTTTCCACACTGCTTGCCCTCCATTTTTCTGCTTCTGGAAGTCAAGAATTTCTTGTGATTTGCTTCTTGGATTGAGGCCGAACACCCACGCAAGGTTTTGGAGTTGTTTTTTTTATTATCCATTGCACGGTTGTTGTTTCTGACACAGCCAATGGGAGCTGCAGACGCTAACTATTGGTTGGCTTTAATGAGAAGGCGTGGGGATCAGACAAACCTTTTTTTTATTATTTCCTTCCTCATAATCTGATCATGCGGTATTGGAACGCGTCCAAAATTTTTTTTGCAATGCTACAAAGTTGCGCTTATTTACCGCTCTCCGATCTGTCTGCTCTCTACTCTGCTTCTCTTCCGCCCTCTCCTCTACTTTTTTCTGCCTTCTCCGCTCTCTTCTCCGATCTCTTCTCCGCTCTCTTCTCCGATCTCTTCTCCGCCCCCTCAACTGCTTTTCCCGCTCTCTAATCTGTTAGCTCCTCGACTATCATCGCCGTTCTCTCCTCTCTCTACTCTGCCTCTCCTCTCTCTACTCTGCCCTCTGCTCTGCCTCTCCTCTCTCTAATCTGCCCTCTGCTCTGCCTCTCCTCTCTCTACTCTGCCCTCTACTCTGCCTCTCCTCTCTCTACTCTGCCCTCTGCTCTGCCTCTCCTCTCTCTACTCTGCCCTCTACTCTGCCTCTCCTCTCTCTACTCTGCCCTCTACTCTGCCTCTCCTCTCTCTACTCTGCCCTCTGCTCTGCCTCTCCTCTCTCTACTCTGCCCTCTACTCTGCCTCTCCTCTCTCTACTCTGCCCTCTACTCTGCCTCTCCTCTCTCTACTCTGCCCTCTACTCTGCCTCTCCTCCTCTCTATCCTCTACTTTTTTTCTAACTATTCCGCTTACTCCTCCGCTCTCTCCTCCACCCTCCTCTCCTCCTCCTCCACAAACATCAGTCATCTTGACTCAAATTTGGTTAGACTCGAACTCAACTCATCATTAAAAAAAATCGCAACACTTCAATAGCCGAATCTGCAATGCAATTTCCGCGCACAGCGTCCCGATCAAAGGAAAATTATTTATTTACCACGCAGACTGAAGGGCTAATAAATAAAGTTCGCCGCCAAATTATGCCCTTATCAGCTTGTCTCCGAGTCGGCCATTCCACCGCGGCCTTCTCCGAATTCTTCGCAAAAAATTTTGTGATTGACAGCCACGCCACGGTTTTATTCTTCCTTAAACAGTTTCTCCAGAATGAGGCTGGGAGAAATAAGGGGCAACAGGAAGGGGGGCGATGGCGATGCGGATGTGACGCCATCCCCGTCAGTCGAATAGGATTGAAGCCTGATAATTGAATTTGGCGATATGGATTCCGGCACTGCATTTTTGTCCCCCCGTCTGCTGCCCGCTTGGGTGACCTGGCTGGGAAAGGAATTTGCACTTCTATCATTATAGATAGACGCGTCTATCAGTCTGCATCTATCAGTCTGCATCTATCAGTCTGCATCTATCAGTCTGCATCTATCAGTCTGCATCTATCAGTCTGCATCTATCAGTCTGCATCTATCAGTCTGCATCTATCAGTCTGCATCTATCAGTCTGCATCTATCAGTCTGCATCTATCAGTCTGCATCTATCAGTCTGCATCTATCAGTCTGCATCTATCAGTCTGCATCTATCAGTCTGCATCTATCAGTCTGCATCTATCAGTCTGCATCTATCAGTCTGCATCTATCAGTCTGCATCTATCAGTCTGCATCTATCAGTCTGCATCTATCAGTCTGCATCTATCAGTCTGCATCTATCAGTCTGCATCTATCAGTCTGCATCTATCAGTCTGCATCTATCAGTCTGCATCTATCAGTCTGCATCTATCAGTCTGCATCTATCAGTCTGCATCTATCAGTCTGCATCTATCAGTCTGCATCTATCAGTCTGCATCTATCAGTCTGCATCTATCAGTCTGCATCTATCAGTCTGCATCTATCAGTCTGCATCTATCAGTCTGCATCTATCAGTCTGCATCTATCAGTCTGCATCTATCAGTCTGCATCTATCAGTCTGCATCTATCAGTCTGCATCTATCAGTCTGCATCTATCAGTCTGCATCTATCAGTCTTAGATCCAGCAACACCCGAGTTCATTCAGTGAAATATATTTACGTGAGTCCCAATTAAGTGCGATCTATAAAAAAATTTCTACAAAAGACATGCCTTGTCAACAAAATTTTCATCGTGCAATTTAATTCAGTATAAGCTTTAAATAAACAAATCATTGAATTGAAACGAAGCTCTGGCCTCAGCTGATTAAACTAAGCGTGAAATTTCTCAATTCGCAACGATCAGGTAGGTGTTCGCACCTGAATCACGAACTGCAAACAGTGCAGGGGAAGTTTTTCTAATTTGTGTTTACCTGTGCTTCAAATTTCTGAAAGATTGATGAATATAACATTTTATTGTGAAAAATCATCATTGTTACTGATTAGTAATATGTTTTGCTCTCCTTTCTTAATAACGATGGTATGATTAATTTTGGCAGATTTTGGCAAAAAATAAATTAGAAGTGCAATGAATTGCTAATCTATCAAATCAGTGCAGGAAAATGATGGATTGCTAATCCATCCCAATTTATTATTTAAATCTAGGTAGAATGCTTCGAGCATTAAATCCTAAAATCATCAAAATTACCCTACATATCGAAAAAATGTAGTTTTGGTATTCAGACCAACAAAACTTAGATAATAAGGTCAACTCGATTCGATGTTACTCGGTTTAGGATGTAGGGCTTCGAAGAGCTACCCAACATAGGAATAGTAATTCCATCAGAAAAATTTAATTAATTACCTTGGGTCTGCTTCAAAGTTGGAGGCTTATCCCCATGTCTCTTCCCTAAATGGGTAATTCCATTGTTTATTACAATATCCCTATGCCCCTCTCTCTCCTTGGGCTTTTCTTGACGCTTCATAAACTAATTAACTGTTCTGAGCAAACTTTGCGCTGTATTTGCACAAGGCTGCACAGGGAAGAGTACAAAGCTTGGGGAGCTAATTAAGCAAGTGGATTTCACAGAGCATAAGCTAGTCAGCAAGCGGATAGGCTACACGAACAGATGCATAAGCGACTGTCTCACGTCTCGCCGTACTGATCAAAGAGGCAATGTTAGCCTGTCAGATCTATTTACTGGCGTGACGAGTTCTTCAGTGATTTCTAGTCATGCAAAGAGGTGGCATGGTCAGGTAGGGAGACAAGGTTAGTGAGCTGAGATTTATTAGGAAGACAGACACGGTAATCTTTCGCACTATAAGCTGTAAATATTGTGGCAATCAAAAAAGATTGTCTATGTGTCCCATCAATCAAGGAACAGAACAGGATTGCTAATCTATCCCATCAATCAAGGAACAGAATGGATTGCTAATCTATCCCATCAAAGAAGCAGAATGGATTGCTAATCTATCCCATCAATGAAAGAACAGAGCGGATTGTTAATCTATCACATTATTTCAGTAACAGAAAGGATTGCTAATCTATCCCATCAAACAATGAAGGAACAGACAGGATTGCTAGTCTATCCCATCAATCAAGGAACACAACGGATTGCTAATCTATCCCACCAATCAAGGAACACAACGGATTGCTAATCCATCCCATCAATCAAGGAACACAACGGATTGCTAATCTATCCCATCAATCAAGGAACACAACGGATTGCTAATCTATCCCATCAATCAAGGAACACAACGGATTTCTAATCTATCCCATCAATCAAGGAACACAACGGATTGCTAATCTATCCCACCAATCAAGGAACACAACGGATTGCTAATCTATCCCATCAATCAAGGAACACAACGGATTGCTAATCTATCCCATCAATCAAGGAACAGAACGGATTGCTAATCTATCCCATCAATCAAGGAACAGAACGGATTGCTAATCTATCCCATCAATCAAGGAACACAACGGATTGCTAATCTATCCCATCAATCAAGGAACACAACGGATTGCTAATCTATCCCATCAATCAAGGAACACAACGGATTGCTAATCTATCCCATCAATCAAGGAACAGAACGGATTGCTAATCTATCCGATCAATCAAGGAACACAACGGATTGCTATCGCTGTCGCTTCTAAGCCTTTTTAAAAAAGTACATCGTAAAAGTGCATCATTGGCCGGCTTGAATGCAGTCTTCAATACGGGCAGAATTGGCGTCAGTCGTCGCAAATTTGACGAGTCAGACGCAGCGGCTGACAGAAACTAGACAAGACCAGATAGGGTCGGGAAGCTGCAGAGTCCAAACGCTGAGAGAGATGGAATAGTCAGATGGTTGCTGAGACAGATAAGCGATAGACACTGATAGCAGGCAGATACGCATAGGGGCAGTGAGCTGAATACCGGACAGGGGAATTCCGCCCGCCTGTGGAGTCCAGCTCCGTTCAGCCTTCAGTCTGGCATCCGCAAGCGCCCCCATTCACTACCGGCCTCATTGGTCCCCTTATAGGCAAGCAGATTTGATGCGTTTTTAAGCTGCACTCCCGCCCTCTGCCTGTCATCCCACGCACCCCCGGCCAAAGGCTAGTTTCTCTTCTGATCCCTCACCAGCGGGTCTAGAGAGGGGGGGAGAATTGGGACGGCGGTAGACGCGATAGTGGAACAGAGGTGGCTACGAAATGCAAATTGACCCCTGTGGCGCCGCCCTCGTCCCGTTCAGCGCGCTACCCTCCCTTGCCTCGCGGCTCGATTGGGAGCTCCCCCCGGGGGGGGGGGAGAAGTGCCACATGGGCTGCCCGTACACCAGCCGGCGCACTCTCTCTCTCTCTCTCTCTCTCTAATCCCGCAGTTCACATTTCTCCCATCCTCCGACCTCAGCCATCCGTTTCCCTCATCCTAGCCGGGCATCTTTTTCTCCCAGATATCCCACATCTACGGGTGCCTTCTTCCCCCTTCTTCATCTTCATCCTCGCTTTTCCTACTGGATACCGGCAAGTCTCTCCTATACCTCAACCGGCACTTTTCTCTCGGCTCGCAAGCCTCGGTCTGAGGCGTAGCGCCCCCCATATTTCCAATTTTATTTGGTCGCGAACTGCCTGTAGATAACTCGGGAGCGCCGCAGTCGCGTTGCCGGCTCGGACACCCAGCTAGTCCTGTTAGTTGTTGCCCGATGCCTCCACAGCCAGACGCTGGATGTCCCGGCTAGAAGCGGCGGCCCCGGGCCCGTTGACTCTGACGGAGTCGCCGGATTGGCGGAGCAACGGCGCCGGGCCGCACCGGCAGCAGCAGCTTCGCCAGGCTAGACGTTGCCATTTCGGCGACGAGGAGGAAAATGACGTCGATAAGGACGTTGCCGAACCGGCTGTTGTCGGCACAACAACAGATGCCGACGATCGAGAAGAAGACGAGGTCGAAGCCGACCAGCTCGACGACTCGGCTGAGGAAGACGAAGAAGCGGCCGAGGAGGACGGCGAAGAGGAGGAGGAGCTGATGAACGGCGGCGGCCTCGGGCTGCACTATCCGGCTCTGTCGGAGCCTTGCAGCGTCCGACATCCGACTGAGCAGAACCCGCTGGCCGACCTGTGCAGCTGGCTGCTCCGCTACGCAGGTCTGTCGCTCCTGTGCCTGCCGCTGCTGGCGCTGACCTGCCTCGCCTGCCTGCCGCTTGCCTGCCTGCGCCTCGCTGTCCGAGCCTTCGTTGGCAAGGAGCCGCTGAGCCACCGGGAGCTGGCCTGGCTAAGTCGCGACGCCGGCGCCGTCATAGCCAGGCTGGACGTGCGCGCCTCGCCGAATGCCAGCGGCCTGACTCTGGCGAGACTCAGACAGCTGGTTGGCGAGCGGGTGGTCAGCGCCGAGGATAAATCTGGCAAGCGACAGTATCCTCGGTTTAGCCAGCGTCTGGAGGTTTGTGCCAACGGGTTTTCGTACTCAATTTTTAGGGAAGGGGTGAATTCTTCATGAGCCTGCAGTGCCTAAAGTTGAGATTTGCATTTGGGAACTTGGAGGGTTAAAGTCGCTGACAAATGGATTAGGGAGCTAAAGCATGGTTGATTAGCTGCAGGAGGAGTGAGCTGGCTGCCAGAGGAGTGAGGTGGCTGCAGAAGGAGTGGGGTGGCTGCCGGAGGAGTGAGGTGGCTGCAGGAGTGTCTGAAGGAGAAGCGAGTGAGTTACACATAAGTACGTGGGGGTCGTTAATAATTTTTTATATTTAAGTCACATTTAAAATGCGTTCTTAAAACTTAAAAAACTTAAAAGCGGATTCACTTTAAACCGTTACTCAAGGACACTTGCGCCGGCCCCGTATGGGCAACCGACACCACGTTCAGTTTAGACGATCACGTCCGCGAGATCCAGCCGCAACTTCGAGGCCCAGCCGACCTGCCAGCCTTCATGGCCTCGGCCGCCGCTCGCCCGTTTGCCCGCGACCGGCCGCTTTGGGAGCTGCAGTTTCAGTCCGTCTACGGATCCGCGGGCGACGCCCTCCTGGTCTATCGGCAGCATCCGAGCTTCTCCGACGGCGTCAGCATGACGCGGCTTCTCTCCGGCGCCCTGTGCGACTCTTCGCCGCAGCCAGATGCGGCAGTGTCGAGTTGCCAAGCTCAGTCGGGCACAACAGCGTCGAGTCTAATCGAGACGGCCCGCTGCCTGTTGCTGGCGCCCGCGGTGCTGCTGCTGCACTACCTGCTGGGCCGGCCGGACTGCAACCCGCTGCACGGCGGCCCGCAGCGCTCGGCGAGACGGCGTCGGCCGGCTCAGCTACGGGCTCATCTCGATGCCAGGCAGGTTTGGCGAGTCCGCCAGGTGACGCGGACGGGTCTGAACGACGCCTGCCTGCTGCTGCTGACCGGGGCGCTGAGATCCTACCAGCAGCTGCTCGGCTTGCCGCACCCGCCGGACTGTCGAGCCGCGTTGGCGATCGACCTGGGCGGCGAGGCGGCCGCCGGCAGTCTGGGCAGCCGCTACGCGCTGTCAACCCTCCGTCTGCCAGTCAGCGTTGAGGGCATGCTGCCCCAGCTCTGGCAGCTGCGGGCCCGCCTAGCCGAGCTCCGCGTCGAGGCCAGGTTTCGCGCCGTTCAGTTGGTCGACTCGCTGATGTTCTCGGCGTTGCCGGCCGGCCTGGCTGGCCGCATCGTCCGGCTGCACACGGACCGGGCCAGCTGTCTGGCCCTGTGCCTGCGGGGCCCGCGCGGCCCGCTCTGGCTGGACGGCTGCCCCGTTGCCGACGTCTGCTTCTGGTTCCCGGCGGCCGAGCCCGTCAGGCTGTCTGTCACCTTCTACGCCTACGCTGACAGGCTGTGCGTCTGCCTGTCAGCCAGCCAGTCAGTCCGGTGTCCCCGACTGCTCATCCGCTGCATGCGAGCTCAGGTTAGGCCGTTTAATCATAAGTGATTATCTGTCGTGAATGATTATCTGTCGTGAGTGATTATCTGTCATGAGTGATTATCTGTCGTGAGTGATTCTCCGTTGTGAGCGATTCTCTGTCATGAGTGATTCTCTGTCGTGTGATTCTCTGTCATGAGTGATTATCCGTCGTGAGTGATTCTCTGTCGTGTGATTCTTTGTCATGAGTGATTCTCTGTCATGAGTGATTATCTGTGAGTGATTATTTGTGAGTGATTCTCCATCGTGAGTGATTATCTGTCGCGAGTGATTCTCCGTCTTGAGTGATTATCTGTCATTAGCAATTTTCTATCGCGAGTGATTATCTGTCAGGAGTGATTGTCTGTCATAAGTGTCTGTATGTCATGAGTTACTGACAGTCATTAGTGATTGCCATAGTGATATCAGAGAATGTCTTCTAAAGAGACCGGCTGCTGGGTCTTTAAGAATATGATTCTGGGAAAGTTACGCTCGCAGTAGAAAATTTTCATGGAATCAGATTACGAATGAAATTAATTTCTGCTAATAAGGTATTTTCTATCAGAAAAAGAAGCAGAAAGTAAGAAGCAATTCAATCTGCTTCAAAATCACTCGATCTTCCGAAAAAACGATTATTAAAAAAATAACTCTCATCTCTAAGAACATGAGGGTAGCGGCGCCTCATTTGAAGAGCATGAGGGGTAGCGGCGCCTCATTTGAAGAGCATGAGGGGTAGCAGCGCCTCATTTGAAGAACATGGGGGGTAGCGGCGCCTCATTTGAAGAACATGGGGGGTAGCGGCGCCTCATTTGAAGAACATGGGGGGTAGCGGCGCCTCATTTGAAGAACATGGGGGGTAGCGGCGCCTCATTTGAAGAACATGAGGGGTAGCGGCGCCTCATTCGAAGTGTGATATTATTTGCGATGCAATGCTTGTGCGCGCGAGTTGAATTTAGGCTTTGTTAAATTTTGTCTAAAGTCAGTACATTTGCACTGAGTTGTTTACGCGCTATGCTGTGTGCTTGTACGCACATTTTGGACTTTACGCGCCTAGGTGTTTGGGGGTTGGCCAGTATAGCCCAACCCCGGCTTAAGCCCCCCAGTCAAAATAAACGCGCCATAAGAGCCAAATCACAGCTAGGCTCAGGCACTGATTTCATTTCTCAAATTCTAACTACAAGCCTCAACAGCCTTCAAGTTATCACAATGGCGACGAGCTCCACGCTGGGTGGAATTCCTGGAATTCCAATTCTTTCTGCAAATACAGACATTGAAGTCTATTTGGAGAGACTCGACCATTACTTTACCTGCAAAGAGGTAAAGGAAGAGGCTAAAGTGGCCACACTCGTCACAGCAATCGGCGAGGAAGCTTACTCGGTTCTGAGAAACCTGTGTCTACCTGCTAAGGTTTCCGAGAAGTCGCTGGCACAGCTCACGGAGATTCTGCTGCAGCACTATTCACCGAAGCCTTCTGAGCTGGCAGCAAGATTTCGCTTCCAGAGACGCCTGCAGCAGCCCGGCGAGACTCTCGCTGAGTTCGTAGCTGGCTTGAAGGCATTGTCAGCTCACTGCAACTTTGGCAAAGCCCTGGAGGAGCGCCTCCGGGACCAGCTCGTTTTCGGGCTGCATAGCGATGCCTACCGCGTGAAGCTGCTTGAAGAGAAGAATCAAACCTTCTGGTCGCTGCAGGAGAGAGTTCTCTCCCTCGAGTCTGCCGAGCGATCATCGCTGGAGATGGCGCAGAAGACAGCCGCGCCGGTGGCCCAATTACGTGCGTACGGCAACCAGCAGAGCAAGCGCCGAGGCTCCAAGCCTGCATTTGAAGCTTCCCAGCAACGTAAGGGGGGCAGCAGCACGGGCAGAAACGGAGCCAGCAACAGCACTAACAATGGAGGCGGCACCCGTGGAGGCGCTGGCAACGGCAGTTGTGCGAGCTGCGGCGGCGCCCACAGCCGCCAGCAGTGCAGCTTGAGAGACGCGAAGTGTCACGCGTGCGGTAAGACGGGCCACATTCGTAAAGTCTGCCGCTCAGCCAAGCTGCACCTTCTGCAGGAAGCGCCACCCTCGCCACCTGAAGCGACTACCCAGCTGCCGATCTTCACTGTTCAGCCGTTCAGCGGCAGCGCGGGTCCGACAGTGCAGCTGCTAGTCAACGGCCGTCAATGCCAGTTCGTCATCGATACGGGCTCAGCTGTCACGCTGATGCCCGAGTTTCTGCAGCGCAAGCTCCTGCCGCAGCTTTCACTGTCGCCGTCCGCGGCTGTCCTGCGCACCTTTACGGACGAGCGGTTCCGCCCCCTTGGCCAGGCATCAGTCACCGTCCTACACGGCGGTCAGCAGCTGCGGTTGCCTCTGCTGGTCGTTCAGCGCGGCGACACAGCTCTGCTAGGACGAGACTGGTTGGCCAGGCTGAAGCTGGACTGGCCGAGCATCATGGCGCAGGTCCACGCCGTCTCCACCTCCGACGATATCGACAGCCTCATCAAAGAGTTTGCTTCAGTCTTCGAGGACGGTCTGGGCGAGTTTCAGCACGGCCAGGTTCGGCTCCAAGTATCCAATGACGCACAACCCAAGTTTTTCAAGGCGCGACCGGTTCCTTACGCGCTGCAGGAGCGCGTTGACGCCGAGCTGAAGCGCATGGAGGCCTGCGGGATCATCACAGCCGTGAAACTGGGCTGCGCCGATCGTGCCTGTCGTCAAGAAGGACGGCAGTGTTCGTATCTGCGGCGATTACAAGTTGACCTACAACGCGGCAAGCAAACCGGAGCACTACCCGCTGCCTCGAATTGAAGACATCTTCGCAAAGCTCGGCGGCGGCTGCAAATGGACCAAACTGGACCTCTCCAACGCCTTTCTGCAGCTTCCGCTGGCCGACGAATGCAAGACGTTCCTCACAATCAACCCGCCCAGAGGCCTGTTCCAGTTTAATCGCCTGCCATTCGGCATCACGTGCGCCAGTGCAATTTTCCAGCGCACACTGGACACCCTCCTAGGGGATCTGGACGCCGTCCAAGTTTTTGTCGATGACAACCTCGTTACTGGCAGCACTTTGCAGCAGCACAAGAAGAACCTGTCGCTGGTTTTGCGACGGTTGCAAGACGCCGGCCTTCGTCTCAACAAGGATAAGTGCCACTTTTTCAAGGACTCGGTTGAGTACCTGGGCCATCGCATCGACGCCAACGGCCTCAGCCCGCTGCCAGACCGGGTCGCTGCGGTCCAGGACGCGCCGGCACCGAAGGACGTCAGCCAGCTGCGCTCATTCCTCGGAATGCTGGCGCAGTACTGCAAGTTCTTGCCGAACCTATCCACTGTGCTCGCGCCGCTTCACCAGCTCCTGGCCAAGAACACGCGTTGGTCATGGGAGTCAGCTCAGGAACAGGCATTCGGCGAGGCAAAGCGGCTGCTGCTCCAGTCCCCAGTCCTAGTGCATTACAATCCGGATCTGCCGCTACGCCTGGAGTGCGACGCCTCGCCCTACGGCTTAGGGGTCGTCTTGACGCACCGCATCAGCGACAAGGACTTCGCGGTTGCCTTTGCCAGCCGCAGCCTGACGGCCGCGCAGCGCGGCTACTCGCAGCTGGACAAAGAGGCGCTGGCCATCATGTTCGGGTTGCATCGCTTCCACCAGTTCCTCTACGGCCGGCAGTTCACTATCGTCACCGACCATCTGCCGCTGCTAGGATTGCTGGGCGAGCGCAAGGGCATCCCAGCACACGCGGCGGCCCGAATGCAGCGCTGGGCAATACGGCTGGCCAGCTACAACTACACGCTTGAGTTTCGGCCGACTGAGAAGCATGCCAACTGCGACTCGCTCTCACGGCTGCCGCTGCCGCACCTGTTCGAGGAGGAGGCGGCGGTCAACTCGCTGCTGCTTGACGAGGGCGCCGGATCGGGCATCACAGCACAGGCGGTGGCGCGGAACACACGGACGGACGCCTCGCTGGGTCGCGTGCTTCGCTGTCTACAGACCGGCGCGCGCATTGGCGCTGACTTCGATGACTTCGCCCGTCGGCAATCAGAGTTGTCCATCGACCAAGGCTGCGTGCTGTGGGGCGCCAGGGTGGTCGTGCGGGCGGCACTGCGTCAACAGGTGATCAAGGAGCTGCACGAGGCGCATCCGGGTATCAGCAGGATGCGCGCCCTAGCTCGCAGCTACGTTTGGTGGCCCGGCATCGACAGCGATCTGGAAGCTGCTGTCAGGACCTGTCGCACCTGTCAGCTCAACCAGCCCGACCCGCCCAAGGCGCCCGTGCAACCTTGGCCATTCCCGTCCGAGCCTTGGGAGCGTCTGCATCTCGACTTCGCGGGCCCAGTCGACGGCCACACGTATCTGGTCGTCGTGGACGCCCACAGCAAGTAGCCGGAAGTTCAGCGGATGCGCAGCACAACGTCGGCGGCAACGATTACGACCCTGCGAGAGATCTTCGCGCACCAAGGCATTCCACGCACCCTGGTGTCTGACAACGGGGCGCAGTTCGCCTCCGCCGAGTTCGCCGAATTCACTCGAGCCAACGGCATTCGCCACGTGTTCTCGGCGCCGTTCCATCCGGCAACTAACGGTCAGGCCGAACGTTTCGTGCAGATCCTGAAGCGACATCTCCTCAAGAGCGGCCACTCCGATGTCGAGCTGCAACGATTTCTGCTCGGCTACCGCAACACCCCGCACAGCATCAGCGGCGTCGCTCCCAGCCAGCTGCTCATCGGCCGGCGGCTTCGCTGCCGCCTGGATTTCCTGGCGCCGTCTTTGAGCGAGGACGTTCAAAAGCGACAAGAGCAGCTGCTGCCAGACCGCAAGCCTGCGCGTGAGTTTCGGCCCGGCGATCGCGTCCTCTTTCGCGACTTCAGCATCGACGCACGCAACGGCAACTCGCCGCGGTGGGCCGAGGGCGTCGTGACTGACGCCGGTAGCCGCAACTGCACCGTCGACTCGAAGCGCGGACAGCATTTCCGACATGCTGATCAGCTCGTGGCAGCCCACGCCGACCTTGACTAGGCCATCCAGCCGTCCGTTCCTGGCGAAGGCGTGACTCAAAGCGACGGCGGCGGCCGCGCCACCGATGCCGCTGCCGCCGGCACCTCTGCTGGCGCTGCGCGGCCGGAGACGGACGTCGAATCTGCGAGCGGTGCTCAAGCCGAGTCAGCCACGCCTCGGCGGTACCCACTGAGGGTTCGGCGCCCGCCGGAGAGGATTCAGCTGTGATGGGGAAAACTGACTCAGGGGGGAAGTGTGATATTATTTGCGATGCAATGCTTGTGCGCGCGAGTTGAATTTAGGCTTTGTTAAATTTTGTCTAAAGTCAGTACATTTGCACTGAGTTGTTTACGCGCTATGCTGTGTGCTTGTACGCACATTTTGGACTTTACGCGCCTAGGTGTTTGGGGGTTGGCCAGTATAGCCCAACCCCGGCTTAAGCCCCCCAGTCAAAATAAACGCGCCATAAGAGCCAAATCACAGCTAGGCTCAGGCACTGATTTCATTTCTCAAATTCTAACTACAAGCCTCAACAGCCTTCAAGTTATCACACGAAGAACCCTCATTGAAAGAGGTTACGGATGTAGCGGGAGGGAGCTTAAACGGGAGCTAGATGTAGACACCGGGGAGCGCTATCCCGTGTAATTAGCCACGGGATGAATGAGAATTAGTTAGTCATAAATTCACGCATGTTCAACAATGCGACAATGGAACTGAAATTTCTCCAGCTTGTTGGACTAGAAAACACAAGTTTTGGCAAGTTTCGCAGCGGATTTTAATTTTCCGCCTGTGAAGCGTCCATAATTTGCATTAGCTGGAGAGGCGAATATTTTTCAATCATCAGTTTCTAAAAATACCATCGGATTTTTATTATGCACTTTTCGACGCGGCCTCCTAGAATATTCTGCGCTTTTTTACCAATATTTCTCTCCTAGAAGAGGAAGAGGGAGACAACCGCAGGCAGAAGAAGTAAGCCGCTAGTGTCCCTTTACAGCTACGCAGTTTTTCCCTCCGAAGGGTAAAGTCAGCCCCCCCGGTCCCTCTGACTAATTGAGGCGGCAGCAGTTCAAATGGAACGAGTTGAAATTGCAGAGGGAGTCGAGGCAAGGGCACAGCTGGATAACTAATCGATCTCATAGCTGCAAAACCTCGGCCGTTTAGTGCGTAGAAAAAATGCGACAGAGTGGACGTCAAACCCCTGTTTGCGGAAAATTTGTTTGCCTATTTGTCTGAAGCGTTGAAGTTGTCTTAAATTCTCTGATTTGTCATGCATTTAAAATCCCGCCATTCTGAACCTGAGACAGTGGTCTTTGATCTAAATTTGGCAATAATAAATCTAAAACAGGTATAGCAAAAGCTAAAAAACCAATTCACGGATGGTTTGTCACCGATCATTGATACTTAATCACGGATCTAATGTGCATAATAACTTATCTAAGATTTCTAATCACTGATCTAAGATACTTAATCACTGATCTAAGATACTTAATCACTGATCTAAGATTTCTAATCACTGATCTAAGATACTTAATCACTGATCGAAGATACCTAATCACTGATCTAAGATACTTAATCACTGATCGAAGATACCTAATCACTGATCTAAGATACTTAATCACTGATCTAAGATACTTAATCACTGATCGAAGATACCTAATCACTGATCGAAGATACCTCATCACTGATCTAAGATACCTAATCACTGATCTAAGATACCTAATCACTGATCTAAGATACTTAATCACTGATCTAAGATACCTAATCACTGATCTAAGATACCTAATCACTTATCGAAGATACCTAATCACTGATCGAAGATACCTCATCACTGATCTAAGATACTTAATCACTGATCTAAGATACTTAATCAGTGATCTAAGATACCTAATCACTGATCGAAGATACCTCATCACTGATCTAAGATACTTAATCACTGATCTAAGATACCTAATCACTGATCTAAGATACTTAATCACTGATCTAAGATACCTAATCACTGATCTAAGATACCTAATCACTTATCGAAGATACCTAATCACTGATCGAAGATACCTCATCACTGATCTAAGATACTTAATCACTGATCTAAGATACTTAATCACTGATCTAAGATACCTAATCACTGATCGAAGATACCTAATCACTGATCTAAGATACTTAATCACTTATCGAAGATACCTCATCACTGATCTAAGATACTTAATTATTGATCTAAGATACTTAATTATTGATCTAAGATACCTAATCACTGATCTAAGATACCTAATCACTGATATAAGATACCTAACCACTGATCTTAAATACCCAATAACTAATCTAAAATACTCAACCACTGATATAAGAGTTAAAGACTTGAATATGCTTTTAAATCATGGATTTAAGACAGGTACAACACGTATTTAACAGGCTACCTAAGCAGGCAGTTATTTTTGTTTACGGTTAAGTCTGATTATTCTCGCCAGGGTAGCGATGTTGCTCTCCACTCCGAGTTTAACAGCTCAATGTGAAGTTTGAATGCTTACTGTATCTGCCTCTGAACCAAAGGAAAACTCTTGCCCACATTGGCTTTCGCCTTCTTGCTACAGATGTATTTTACTATCGCTGTCTCTAACTGCTACTAACCAGCTCCCAGAGAAGAGGACGGCTCCATAGGAAAACTATCCCCACTGTTTTTTTCCTACTCTTTTCTGCAAGCCTAATTGAGTTTCGAATGCGACTTTATCCCTGCTTGTTGTGTCCCAAGTTTTTGCTCGTCCCTCCCAACCCCCCTGCTCTCTGTGTATCGACCTTCTCTGAAGGGAGTAGAGGACTAGGATGGAAGCTCTGGTGCAGAAGCGCGTGGGAGAGCCAAGGAAGGAAGGAAGAAGGAAGGAATGAACTTTTCTAGCCCAGCACTTCACTTCCTGATCTGTGTTCCTCAATTCCTTAGAGGGCAAACTTTGAGCTAGACCTAGAATGGATGGAAAGTGATAGACAGGGGAATACTGCTCTGCACTGGGAGGGCAAGAGGCAGTGAGTTATTATCTCTCTCGTGAGTTTTCCCTTGACAGTCAAAGCCCCTTCATCTGATCTGCTTTGACTTTGCGGTACCGTTTTAGTTGCCACAGCCTTTGTATCGGCTGGATGCATTCGTTTAGTTGCGGTGGCGCATTGAAGCTCTTATAGAAGCGGATTAAAGTTCCTCTTTAGGATGAACTATTGAGGGATACCAAGTATATGATCTGCACGGGCTATGGTGAAATCGGAGCTCGTCATTCGCCCTTGGGGTATGCTGTCAAAGCTGTCACATGCAGAAGGGCTACCCGAAAGAATTGGGAGTTTAAAGTTAAAAACTCAATCAGCAGGCAATATCTATCATCGACATCAATGACCCTCCAGGCCGCAGCGCTCAGCAAGCTTCTCGAGCATCGCCGAATTCCTGGCGAAGGTCGCGAACTTGCCAAGAGAAATCGGGCGGCTAGGATTGCGGCAGCCGCGGCGGCAGCAGCTGCAGCGGCGACCGCTGCATCAACGGCGGCAACCTCGGAGGCTTCGTCGGCGTCGACGGCGAGCGCTCGTCGCCGATCGCTGTCGCCACTTAGTGGCGAATTCAACCGGCCGAGCATAAGCGGCAGCACCGACCAGATTCTCGTCATGTCTAGCGATGGAATGGCGCCTTCAGCAGCGGAATCATCGCCGCGTGGCAGCCGCGAGCCCAGCGAGGAGCCGCACCAGCTGGAGGCCTCCGCACTGGCTCTGGCGGCGCAGACGGCCAGCTACGACGAGCTGCAGCTCCGCCTGGCCGGCGTCCAGATCCGTCTCCAGGATCCGGACGGCCTGGCGCCGGACGACCGCGACCTGCTGAAGGCGGAGTTTCACCTGCTAATGACGGAGCTGCGCCGGCGGAAAACTAACCGCGGAGACGGCGACTTCGACGATCCGGAATTCGACCGGATGCCAACCGGGCGGCGTAAGCAGTCGCTGGTGTCGCTCCGATCGTTTAGCCGGCGTCGTTCGGCCTCGTCGCAGTCGCAGTCGCGAAGCAATCTGGCCGCCTGCGGAAGCCAATCTGGCGAGCAGCCAAACCTCACCGTGTTCACCAGCCGACGCTTCGAGTCCTGGGAGTACGAAGTCTAGCTGCCGGAATTCTTCAAGTCTGGAAGAGTCTGGCTCCCTTCGCCTCGCTTCCCTTCACAAAGTCTACAGCTTTCCTTCCAGATCCTTGCTTGCACGGGAGTCCTTGAAATCTTGCATAGCGTAGCTTCCGTGGCTCCGTCCTGGGGTATCAATATTTCAGTTGGGTGCTGGCACTATGGATGGTTAGTTAATTAAGTACGTTCGACCGATTTAATTGACGTGCGTTGCAGTCGCCTTTCATTTCTTGCATTAGTTTTTTTCTCTAATAGCGTCAAATAGTTGATTAAATTAACTGTCTAAAGTCAGATTTTTCTACCAAATGGGACGTTCTGTGCATTTTCTGATGGATGGAAAACACAGAGTCACTCGCTACAGTTCGAGCTCATTTCATTCTTTGAATAATAAGTAACGTTAAATTCAGCTATTTTTTACATGTACTTTAAACCAGATTTAGTATTCATTTGATCTATGGCTCACGGTTTTTGTAAACATAAATGAAAATAATTTTTAAAGCATATTTTGTCTTGTTTATTTTACATTGTCAATTCTGATTAATGAAGAGGTTTGCGAGAATTAAAAAATTACAAATAACTGAAAATATAGCTATATGTGTCAATCCAGTATAAAAGTTTAATTTATGCAAACGGAAAACTCTGCCACAATTATTCTTTTTTTAAAGATCACCGCTTCTTCAAGTGAAAATTTTTGTATAAGTGTTTTCAATTTACAAATTTGCCGACTTAAACTCAAGCTACAAAATGTTTTGTAACTGCTTATTGATCATTGTTTTAATAAACAGACTTTAATTATTTGATATTTGAAAAAAACAATTTTTCATAAAAAATGTGCTTTGAGGCACTAACTACTGATTTCACCCAAGGATGATATATACATGGATTGCTTATCTGCTATGAATGTACGCGCGCCTGTGTCCAAAATTTGACTGCCTTTTACCCCACTGCGCTCTCATTGGCTGACACGAAGCCACCTTCCACACGCCTAGACCCACCCCTCACTATAAGCTTTAAAACAAGTAGATAGAAAGAAAAGCTCTTCACTAACTAAAGTTTGACTTGCGATAGGCAAAGATGAAAGGCAAAATTAAACGCAAGTGCGCCGCTCTGCACTGCAGGTCCACTAATATTCAAAAAGTTTCTTTTTTTTCTTACCCTGTAAAGCAGCCTTCATTACTAGCTGAATGGCTTTGCCACATTGAGACTGCTCCAGGATTTGAACCAACATCCCACAAATACTTATGTGAGCTTCATTTCGATCAGTCCGATGTAATGACCGAATCTCAAGGTTCTAAATCACCAGGCGCTTTCCGAAAGCGTTTAAGGCGTGGTGCAGTTCCGATTTGTGAGTGGAACATCGAACCGCCTGTTTTGGAGCCGGTAACTCCTACTAGCTGCGAGCCACCTGTCCTTCACCGTTTTGATGAAGACCCAACATACGAGGAGCGGCGAATCAATGCAGCAGCTACAAAGCGACTCAAAAAGAAGACGATTTAATTAAACATGCAGCGGTTGCGTCGCAAGCTAGCAAGGCAGCTTGCTTCGCGTGCGAAGAAGTACGCTTTGGCAAAAAAAAGAGCCAGAAAACTCCAGACTTTTGAAGCCAAGCTGTTGGCGGCTCAGCAGGCGTTAGAAAGTGCAAATGAGGCTGAAAAAAAATCTGATCAAACAATGAAGCAATTTCATAGACTTTTGACTGCAAAGGGAAAAAGGCTGCTGAGCACCCCCATCCGCGAAAAAGCTGGTGCTTTCAGTGAAGAAATTCGACGCTTTGCAAGTGAGCTGCACTATTTATCCCCACGTGCGTATGCTGGCATTCGACGCTACTTCAAACTGCCTACAAGTGCGACGATTCGGCGATGGAATCGCTTTGACTGCGATGCAGGCGTCACGGCTGCTTCCATCGAAAAGGTGAAAGAGCTCTGCTCCGAATCAGAAACTTTGCGTGACTGGGCTCTTGTGATTGACGCTATGCACATTCGGCGACAGTAATATATGCCTTTTAGCTGTTGTCAGTTAAGTGAATATTTACATGCTGATTCACTGACGGAAATTACCAGCATTTTTACTCAATATATTTTTTGAAAGCTCTATTCGTTAAGATACTATGGCTCCAAACATATACTCGTATATATTACTGCAGACTAAGAAAAAGCTTAGTTTTCTGAATACAACATTGCATTTTATATTGCTGTTAAATCTTATAGGCCAGGCTCAGCACCATTTCTCCTTTTTTCTTAATTTTTATCAAAGCACTTAGCTTATTTCCTCCAGTGTTCATAAGTAGCAGTTTTTATAAATAAACATTTATTGACTCATATTTTTCGAAATTTGTCAAAGCATACAGTTTTGGGATTTAAAAAAATCACGTATTGTTCATCCTTATTGATCATTGGAACGAACAAACATTCCGTAAAAAATAAAACGTTAAGAAATGCATATACAGTAGGCTCAATACAAGCGTAATTTTGCCGCCCAATTGTACATAGTCTTATGCGCACAACAGTGAATGCTGGCTCAGCCAATGAGAGCGCAGTGGGGTAAAAGGCAGCCACAATTTAGACACTCAGCGAAGACCAGATAAGCAATCCATGTATATATCATCCTTGATTTCACCTCCCCGATTTCACCTCCCAAAATTTATGAAAAAAATTCTGACTGAAAAAATATAAATTAATTTGCGCATGTCAAAACACTTCTGCGCATAAAATTTCAACCTTGCGCGTGCTGTATTAAGAGAGAAAAAAAAGTTTTTCTATTGTTATAAGGAGGTGAAAGAAGGGTGTTCTAAATAGCATCGCTCCATAGCTTGCGCAATGAATGTCTTGCTGTTATTTCAACTTTCCAAACATTGCGCAACAATGCGCACATATCATACTTGATTAATATGCTTTGCACTGTCTGAAAATGTCAAGTGAATTTTTCCTATTAAAACAAATCTAGCGCATATTTAAATTCCATGAGCACGAGTCTTGAACTCGCATAATTATCGTCCCGCGTTAAGATTCGCTGTTACCTCAGCCTCGCACTGAATGTTAGTCTTTTAATGTCCTCTATATGTTTGAGATTGGAGAAAAACATAGTAAAAATTAACGCAAAGATAGAATTTGTCATTCAGTCACTTTAATAATTGAATAATTAGGCATAGCTTAATGCTATTTTTTATATTACAATGTTAAAATATTGTATATAGCAACATGAGTCTGACATCATTTATTTTTATTTAAAACTAATAATAGTAAACTAGCTAGCTAGTTAGATTGTAGTTAAAATATTTAAATGCCCTAGTAAATTGAAAAATGACTATCAAAGTACTAGTTTTAATGAATTTAAAATGCCATTTAAAAACATTACCTTTTTAAGTTCAAGTATTTTTTTTCAGGCCAGAATGACCTGAAGTAAAAATTGCGCAATAATTTTTGTTTGGATTTTTAATTTATAATTGAGCATTCTGATTCAAAAACTTGGTTGGAGAGAACTACTTAAAAAAACTAAAAAATTCGGAAAATGATAAGAACTCCACTTGAATGAATGTACTTTTACGCAAGTGTAGAGAGATTCAGTCTGTTTATTTGACAAAAAAATTATTGCATAGACCGACGGGCAAAAAATATGTTTTTAAAAGGGATTTTTAAATAATGATTCTCATAAAAATCTACAAACCACTTCAAAAACAAATCGATGCAATGTTTAACAGAAAAAAATCGAACTGAAAGCTTTATAGGTGGCACTCGGCTTGTGCAGAGATTCGTTCGATAAGTCTTATTTTATGAAGCAAAAGTGCGTGTTAAACTAATTTGGTTGACAACTTCAAATTAACGAGGAAAGTTTTTCTTTTTTGAACTAATGCCTCATCACAATTGCTTAGCCCCATTGGATGCAACAAGGTTTTTTTGATGAGATATTTTGTGATCTCTGAAAAGGCCTATTGCTTGATAAAATTACATACATATACAAACATCAAAGCTTCATTCAAAATATAGGCACAAAAACTGGCTTATCAAACAAGAAAATACGCGACAAAAATTCCTTTTAAAGTGGCAAAAATACGAGCATATTGGCAAAAAAATTGGGCAGAAAAATTTCGGATTCTGAATATTGCTGGTTTAGATATAGTGTAACAATGGAAACAATGGCAGGGCGAAGTTAAGTAACAAGCTGAACATAGTCAATTACATTAAGTGCCTATAGAGCGAATTGCGAATGGCTTGAAAGCTGGCGTTAGAGCGACGCCTCAGCTCTTAGCTTGTAAAATTGCCAGACAAAAATTAAATAAATCATAAAATTCATGAATACGCACAGCGGCATCATGATGGACGCCGCTGACGTCAGCTTGACGTCAACCAAGTAACCCTCAAATGAATCAAGCAAATCTGTCTGAGTACACAAACTCACTAACAAAAAGATACTGCTCAAATTTAAGGTTTGCAACTGCCCTGACTTATCTTATGGTGAGGTGCGAAATCCCGAATTATTAAAATTCCGTCACGAAGCGGAGAACTTCCGTACAAGAGATGGACACGTAAACACTCTGCCCTTCATGCTCGAATCGCACCGGTGGAATGAGGGACTGGGGAAAGACTCTCATGTATAAGCGATTTGAGTTAGTCGCTCAAAGCAGCCATTATCATTCACAACCAAGTAATCAGCGGCAGAACTGACGCCTTGGATATCCGACCAACTTGAAAGTCCAAACTGACGCCGTCTAAAAAGTTCAACGGGAATTCAACCAAAAAGCCGCGCACTTCGTTCTCCAGCTTGTGCAAAGCCTGTTCGCGATTGGTGGTGGCCAGGCCCGGCTCACTGATCCACTGACGCAACTCCTTGTAGTTGCAGGCTTTGTCAGTAGGGTAGCAGTGAAACACCTGCTCGAATAACTCGGTATTGCGTCTGGCCAGTTGCCGACCAAACCTGGTGAAAGAATTGGTCGCTAGTGGGGTCAGCCAGGGCCTGGTTAATTCCGACGCCCAGGTGTTCGCGCATTAGACAGCGCCTCAGCGAGCCGCAGAAAGCTCCAACCATAGTTTGATCAGCCGTTGCCGATTGCGACTGCCACTCCACTGGCGAAAGATCGGAGCCGGTGTCCTCAAAGCGGACAGCTAGCTCCGAGTCGCGATAGCCCAACAATGATCGGTCATTAATGTTGGCCGAGCCGATGATGGCAATCCGATCGTCCACAATCATCAGCTTGCTGTGCACGTAGATCAGCTCCGTGGTCAGCTCCCCGTCGGCTAGCCGGCCCCAGGTGCGCAGGGCGCACACTGACAGATAGTTCGAGGCCTGGATTCCCGCGTCGGATAGCTGAGCCATCATTGAGTTCTCCGATCGGCACAAGCAGGCGTACGTGTGGTGCAGAATCTTCTTGATTGGATCGGCGCTGCTGGGACCTTCAGCTACGTCGCCTTCAAACTGCGGCAGCAGAGGCAGCACCAGGTACACCCGGAACTGACGACCCTCCCTGCTGGCCCGGACTATCCGCTGCACCAGCCGGCTGGCGATGGGGTTCTGCACCGGCCACTTACGGCCGAGGCTCTCGTCGGCGCAGCTGATGAAGAACTGATTCTCGATGTAGACGTAGTGCTCCGATCTGTCTATGGCGTCGCACATGGCGTTCAGAACGGAGGTCTCGGGCTCCTCGATGCCACCGGACCACATGCCCATGCTGCGAAGAACGTTGACTCGGTTTGAAAACTTCGGTGCGATGCTTTTCAATGGCAGCGGCGGTTGACGGCTAGGCAGTTTCGAGTCTGTTCGAGATGGGTCCTGACTTCAGCTGGTACTGCTGCTGCTGTTGCTGCTGCGACGCCGGCTGCTGCTGAGCATTCAATCGATCAAGCAGACCTAGAAAAGTGCGCTTCGGCTCCTTCGGCTTCGCCTGCCCTCCAAATGTTGTTGCGTCATTTTCCGGCTCCGGCTCCAGATCGCTGTTGTCCGGCACAGCCGGCTCCGGCTTCAGCGCTTTGGGTATGAGCAGCGGCAGCTGGCAGCCCGACTTGCTCTTCACCGTGAAGTTCCAGCGTTCGATAAAGTGTCGGGCAGCGTCGCGAGCGGCGTTGCCGCCAACAACGCAGCCAATGTCGTGCCAGGGCATGCGGGGCACCCGGCCGCGGTCGATGAGCTCTGCGGAGTGCAGCCGGGGATGGAGCGTCGGCGTCTCGTTTGGCGGAAGTGAGAATATTATTAGTCATAATTAGTGGTTAGAACATCAGGCCCAGACGTCCCTGAGTTTGAAGTAACAAATTTTCGGCCTTGAGCAAGACACTCAAATCCCGCTTTTCTTAAGTCCAATCCTAGGTAAGATTGGGTATAAAGCTAGTCTTTAAGGATTGAGACATCGGGGACAGGCCTCAGCTTCACTATAATACTAGCTGCGTAGTTCAGAAGCACAAATATTCTTGTTGGGCTGGATTTAGCTAACTCCCTAGTTTCCAGGGCAGGGGGCTAATTAGCTTAACTCAATCGGAGATTAATCTCAATCTCAATCTGTCGAGGGGAATCTTATACGATGGGGAAAAAACAGACTATTTCCGACTAATCTAGGGACGATTCTCAGCCTCCTCAGCTTGTCTTCTCCCGGCAAATCACGGGATAAAGGAAGCAGCAATTGAAAATTATTTCCTGGTTCATGGCACACACCAAATTAATTATTCTAGTAGCTAGGCAGATTGATTGATAAAAGAAAAAGTAGGCCCTATTTGCTACTCTCAGTAGCTTTGCTGTAAATAAATTGTTTGTTATGCATTTATTTGGAAAATAAATTTTCTGCTTTAATCCAGTCACCTCAGAGAATAAGTATTCAGCACAGTTTTCTGCCTAATCAAAGTTAACTGAAAAATTGGATCAAACTCACCCTCATCTGGCAAGTGCAGTCGCACTGGCTCCTTTAGAATCCAGTTCACGTAGTCTTTGCCGCGCCACATCCTTATTTTCGCCGCCTCATCAGGCCTGATGGCGAAGTTTGGATCCAATTCGAGACTGAAAATTTGATGTTTTCATTTTGGTGAGGTCACTTGTGCTTTAATTTTTTTAATTATGAAATACGAGCCGATAATTTGGCAAAAACCACAACCATCCTACACAATCTGTGATTCAGTAGCCATCCTACAGCACCTGTGGTACAGTAGCCATCCTACAGTACCGGTGATTCAGTAGCAATCCTACAGCACCGGTGATTCAGTAGCAATCCTACAGCACCGGTAATTCAGTAGCAATCCTACAGCACCGGTAATTCAGTAGCAATCCTACAGCACCGGTGATTCAGTAGCAATCCTACAGCACCGGTGATTCAGTAGCAATCCTACAGCACCGGTGATTCAGTAGCAATCCTACAGCACCGGTAATTCAGTAGCAATCCTACAGCACCGGTGATTCAGTAGCAATCCTACAGCACCGGTGATTCAGTAGCAATCCTACAGCACCGGTGATTCAGTAGCCATCCTACAGCACCGGTGATTCAGTAGCCATCCTACAGCACCGGTGATTCAGTAGCCATCCTACAGCACCGGTGATTCAGTAGCAATCCTACAGCACCTGTGGTACAGTAGCCATCCTACAGCACCGGTGATTCAGTAGCCATCCTACAGCACCGGTGATTCAGTAGCAATCCTACAGCACCTGTGGTACAGTAGCCATCCTACAGTACCGGTGATTCAGTAGCCATCCTACAGCACCTGTGGTACAGTAGCCATCCTACAGCACCGGTGATTCAGTAGCAATCCTACAGCACCGGTGATTCAGTAGCCATCCTACAGCACCTGTGACAGCTAAAGCAACTGATCGCACCGGAGCCGGCCAACCTTATAAGTGCATGCAGATGCTATTAAACATAAACAGGAAAATTCTATTGTTTCAAACTGATATTGCATTGCTCAGTCAGTCAAACCTGAGCCAGCCAAGCCACTCCACCCTCCCAACTGCTTCCCGCTTCCCTCCCCAGCTCCAGCAGCCTTGGCCCGACCCCCTGTAGTTAAGGACAACAATTGAATAGCAGTTTTTGCGCAGGCTGGGCGCAGTACAAAGAGTGGCGACTGGTGCGGATGGGGGAGAGAAGACAGGGGGACAGAGACAGCACGCGTAACTGTGGCTGCGCTGCCGAGGGGAGTTTAGCTGCTCCTGCTGATTTAAGGAATGGGATGGATTTTTATGCGGTTGGAACAGTAGATAGAATTAACGTAGCTATAAACTGAGGCAAAGGAAGGATTGAATTAAAATCAGTTGGAAAGTGCAGAAATCGAATTAAAATTTTATACTACATAGCACCATGGACCATCGCTGGGGATGCAGAAGAGGGAAAAAATAGGGGAAAAATAAAGCTAAAATGAGGATTTTATGTGCAAAATAAGATCTATTTAAAATCTCACAAAAAATTAAGTCCATTTGTCTTATTATTAGGATATTTCAGATTCAGATGTCGGTAGATCTGAGTCTGAGAATTAGGGAGATCTCACCCCTACATTTAGCCAGATCTCAGTCTGAGAATTAAGGAGATCTCACCCCTACATTTAGCCAGATCTCAGTCTGAGAATTAGGGAGATCTCACCCCTTCATTTAGCCAGATCTCAGTCTGAGAATTAGGGAGACCTCACTCCTTCATTTAGCCAGATCTCAGTCTGAGAATTAGGGAGATCTCACCCCTACATTTAGCCACATCTCACCCTGAAAATTAGGGAGATCTCACTCCTACATTTAGCTAGATCTCAGTCTGAGAATTAGGGAGATCCCAGCCCTACATTTAGCCACATCTCACCCTGAAAATTAGGGAGATCTCAGCCCTAAATTTAGCCACATCTCACCCTGAGAATTAGGGAGATCTCAGCCCTACATTCAGCCAGATCTTGGCCACTTAAGTGCCGCATCTATCTCCGGATAATCTGAAAATTAGACGCATCGGATGGGAACAAAAGCGGCAATTATGTTGCTATCGCGACCCACATAGACCTGCAGCAGACTCCATCAATTGAGTAAACACTCCGAGGACAGCATTAACGAAGTTAGCCCAGAATCTTTTTGTTAGCGCAGAAGTAATGAAAGTTGTTGCTAGGCAAATTCATCATTCATGCACTCCAAAAAGCCTGTTTGACAAGGGGCATTTGCCCCTAAGTTTAGCATGCAAACTCATTGATTAACAGGGTAGCTCGTAATTCAGTACTTTTGACTAAACTTATTGTCAGAGCATGCGGCTGCAAGCGAGTGCGCACTTCAACTTTCATGCATGCTAGGTCAATGAAGAGAGAACGGAAGGGTATCTAGGAAGTTAAAAAATGAACTGATAAGTTGTGTAAAGTAAAGCCTGGACATGAGAAACAGGGACATGAGAAACAGGGACATGAGAAACAGGGACATGAGAAACAGGGACATGAGAAACAGGGACATGAGAATCAGGGACATGAGAAACAGGGACATGAGAAACAGGGACATGAGAAACAGGAGAATTTAAAGTAATTCTCAGAGGCTAAGCTCAGCTCACATTCCGCTGCTTTGTTCGCCTCGACGCAGTCGCTCACGAACATCGCGCGTCACACGTCGCCGCTCGGCGTTGCTGCGCAAAAAATTGCCCATCCTCTGCATGACTGGGTCGTGATGCCGCACCTGAATTTGCCCGTCCTTCAGCCGCTTTGCGTCGGGCGTGTCGGCAACCAGACGGCGATCGTCCTCGGCACGGCGAGCCATGGCCGTCTCGGCCTCGATGTCGGCTCCGGCGGTGGCTGCCGCTATGGCCGCGTCCGCGCCCTCCGCACTGGAGGCGAATCGGCGGAGCATTGCTGAATCTCCGACACCATCGCCGCCGCCGCCGCCGCCGCTTCCACTTTCGCCTCCTCGACGAAGAATCTGACGGATTCTATTGCTGACCGCTGAGGCTCGACTCCACGAACGGTCGGGTAGCTGCTGCTGCGGCTGTTGCGGCTGCGGCTGCTGCTTCTGGGCCTTGTTGACTTCGGCTCGCTCGGTCGATGGCAGCACCGTACGCCGAGTCTCCATCGCGTCGCTTACACCGTCGCCATCGCCGCCAGCGTCGCTCTCCGCCGAGCTCAGCTCCGAGATTCTGTCCATGCCAGCCGGGCCGGTGAAGCCACCCGGCTCGACAGCCGAGCAGTCGCTGTCGCTGTCGCTGGCATTCTGCGACAGGGTTGAATTTTTGCTGTACTATTAAGGACTTACAAGCTATTGATTTATATAGACTAATCAACCATAAATGATTGGCGATTAGAGACAGGAGAGAGTTAGCTATAAGTACAGGTGATACTCAATTTCCCACTAAGCTCGTCGATATGAGAATGTAGGATATTGACTGCAGCTGTCACATGTTGGAGCCAACTGGAGTTATACTGGGAGGGACAGAGTTAAGGTGGACAGGAATGTCAGGAAAAAATGCCCACCGCGTGAGAACTTTGGAGAGGAAGGCAAAGAGGCTGCAGGATATTGGAAACGATGCATAACTAGTCGGCTTTTTTCTCCGTTTTTAGCAGACAGGTTAGGGTAGCAGCCAGCGGATGGTGGCCGTAAATTTCTGTAAGGAAATGCAAGTTGCATTGAGTACAATGCTAAAATTGTTTAACTTACACTGTTTGGACTCGACAAATTTGGTGCGGGCTTTACCTGAAAAAAAGTGTTTGTTCGGGGAGGAGGATTCGTTAGCGTCCGATGCAAGCTACTACACGTGCAGTGCCATAAAAGGCATGCTTTCACTAACTCCTTTATTACCCAGACAATAGACTTTTTGGCTGTACTAAATTTTCAAGTCAATTCTTAAAAAAAACAAAGCTGTCTGAGGTCTAGAAAAATCCAGACAACTGCAGTTCTCCTCAACAATGACTGTCTGCGTAATTTCATCAATGTACATTGATGAAATTATGGACACACTTCAGCTTTTTTATGATTCTAAAAACTATATAAAAAGTTAAACATTCGCTCTACTGCGGACTGTCGGGTCTCCATGGCAACAAATGAAACTGTAGAGGGCAAATTTGGGATACGGAAATATTCCACCCAGAATTTTTCATAGGAAAAATAGCCCAAAAAATTCTTGTGCAAGGTGAAGTACCTGTTTCTAAGCTGGTTGAGTGCTGCTTATTTATCATAACAGTGATAGAAAACTAAACAATGCAGTGAAAAAAAGAGAGTATCGAAAAAGAGAAATAGCAGGCAAAAGTAACTAGTAGCTAAGCTTTGGTTAACACGCAAGAAAAACAAGCTGAAAGCAGTGTAGGTTGCTGCCATATTTGTCAGATGAGTTTGCATGGTGGATACTTTGCCTATTGTTCTAGAATCTGTATAATCCGTACGGTCGGATAAGAGAGACACACAGAGAAGCTTATCAAAATGACGGGACAATGGAGGGAAAACCGGGAAGCTGTTAACTGAAGAGCCTGGCGTGCAGCCGAGGTATTGCTGGCAGCACGTAGCCTCAAATTTCCGTTTTTCAGCTGAGCCTCAGTCCAAATCCTTTCCGATTGTTGCAGCATGCAAAAAACGTTCTAGCAATCTTTTGTCTCATAGATTCTAGTAATATTTCCGACCTCATTAAGCATTCAACGGCGCGTCACGAGCGGAGCAACAAATTTTAAATAAACGCGTTCAGACAGTTCATAGAGATGCAGTTTTGCAATCGTAATCATGAAACGTGTTGTGCAAGATTTATACATGTAGGTGAGACGTAGCGAGCAAAGTCTATTCACTTTTAAGACTTGAACTAACTTGAATGGTGCCCTGCGGCGTGTAAGCGTTAGACTCGTATAGTCTGGAAAAGTGCTGCGATTCCTGCAGCTTGTGCAGCCAGGCAGCTCGTCGTAAATCCGTTCTACGCGACGAGGTCGGCGAGTGCAGCGACTGAAAACAAGTAGAGGCGTCAGATTTCGGGCAGCCAGTTGGTGGCTGTTCTATTTTTAGATTATACGGCTCACTCCATAGTAGTTCTAATTTTAGTGTAATGTACATTAAAAATGTACTTTTGCTAGCCACGCAGTGCACAGAGGCAAAGTCTTGGCGATATAACACTGAGGTGTTTCGCATTTGAAAGAAAACAGTTAGAGTATATGAAATGCAAAAATATTATAAACAAACTACGAAAAATTTTTTGCCTTTAAACTAAATAAAGCGATTTCGTTCCGTACGAAATGGGAATGGTGAAAAATTGCAATATTTTTTCTTTTACAGTTGTGTCAATACCTCAAAAATGCTGAGTTAATGGCAGTAAATAAGAGCTAGCACTAAAAGCCTTCAAGGTTTTCTCCCTAAAAAGTAGATTGACAAGTAAGTAGTCGGTGGGGAAGCAAGATAAAACCAGGCACTCACTAAAAAGAAATACATTAGCTGCAACCTTTCGCATAACAGCAGTCACATGCACCGGTCAGTGGGATGCAGGGTCGGATTAGCTTAGAAGTCATATTAATGCTGTGGATAAGCCCAGATAAACGTTGCTTTCAATGCTTCAAGGCATTGCATGCTTAAAAATGGTTAAAATTGAAGTAAAAGGAAGTAAATCTTGAAAAGTTTCCTATTCATCCGACACTCAACCCGTGCATTGCTTTTAAACTTACGGTCAGTGCGGGAATTAGCGGCGGATACTTGGTCCAGTCCGAGTCGCCCAGGTCCGCGATTTGATGCTGCTGGGTGTCCCAGCGGCCCCAGCACAGGTCGATGCCGCCAACGAAGGCTAGTTTCTGGTCAATCACTACCAGCTTTTCGTGGTGAGCCCACAGGAATTCCCAGGAGGACAAGTGATCCGGATGACGCAACACGTGAATGTTGCGCTTGTTAAGCGAGCGCAGGATTAGCTTGGTGTACCAGCTGTCAATCTTTAGCGCGTACTTCACCTGCCCAATTCGAATTATTCAAATTATTAGGCCGCCTCTGACGAAATTTAGCCTGTTGGATTGTCATCGATAAGTTTCTGAACTCAAATCGAACAATCCCATCGCAGCTTACCTCCTTGTAGATGAGTATGAAAATGCGGACACCGGCATCAGCTCGGCGTTGCAGCACCTTCATCAGCCTGTGATGCCCATCATCGTCGGGCCTCTTTAGATGCACTTCCGGCGTTAGCCACCAGCCGCATATGAAAATCTCTTCGGCCGCCTGTTCCAAAGCGTCGCAGACGTCGGCAAAGTAGGTGGCCCCGTCCACGTACCATTTGGCTGGACAGTTGGCTCGCGTGCCAGCGAAGCTGCCAAAGTTGTGCTGGCTGCCTCCTTGTGCCTCCGGCTGCGGCTCTACGACAAGTTCCAGCTGCTGCTGCTGCTGCTGCCGCTCGTCCTCTTGATGCTCGTGATATTGCCTGTGTCGCCGCTGACTGTGACGCCTAAAAGGCTGCTCAATCATGCTCTGATGCTGTTTGAACAATAGCTCCTTGATTCGAGTCATTTCAGCAGCCAGCATCGGGTAGTCGCCGTAGTCGCATTGAATGATCATCAGCCTTGGGTGCAGGAGGGGGAACGGAGGTGGGTTAAACTGCGATAATTCGCTTGCCTAACAGCTAAAATCCTCTAACTGACTCAATTCACGCGCTTACATGCTGGCATTTTTTAGAACAAAGCCAGACAGATAGTTCCGCATTGAAGGATCCAAGCCATTGATAATTAGACAAGTGGAATCTAGTAGGAACACTTCATTCACCTCGGATAGGTTGTCCTTTAGAAAGACGATGCAGCGCTCTTTGATTACCATCCACCTTTGGAAATTTGTTTTGGCATAGGTAAGGTACAACGTTCAATCGTTTACATAATCCAAAAACACAATATTGTTTGCAAGAGTGAAACCCTCAACTCACATTGTCTTCTTGCGCGCGAACAGTCCAATGCATGACTGGCAGCCAGTCAGCGGCGAGGCCGCGTATCGCTGAATGAAGACGCCGACCTCGGCTTCGCCGCACTTGCCACCAACACCGCGAACAAATGACAGTCGCGAGACGCCCAGAAATTTCAACAGGTTCAGCGTTCGATCAAGACTATCGAGCTTGTCCAGAATCTTTTTCAGCTGCTCCTCGAAACGGGCGCGTTTGAATTCTTCGCTGTCGAGCACGGCTGACACGGTGGAGTCGCGTCGATGTTGCTGCTGGCTGCTGGCCTCGATCGTTGAGGTCCCATGCTCGCGCCTCGGCTTAGGCCCCATGTGAGGCAGCAGACTCGACGCCAGCAGCAGCGGATAGAGCCGTCTCCAATGGCTCCACTTGCGGCTGACTGTCCACACGAAGATGCCGTGACTGAAAGTGACTTCGAAAGTCAAGTCCAGGTTCAGCAGGCGCTGGATTCCGCGTCGAAGCTGGCGCATTCGCGTCTTCCCGCCGGCCACCCCGGCACCGCTCTGGCCTTCGCGTACAATAAAAGTCAACCGTTCGCCGTTCAGAAATAGGCCGCTCTCGGGCAGGCTGTAGCAACAAGAGAATGGCAGCCCGGTGGAGGGCATGAAGGCCATCGCGGAGATGATTCGTAGGCCGCGTTCCATCTTGTCTAGAGCGACCAGCTTCCCAGTGCTGGATTCTTCCTGCCGCTGCTGCAGTTCTATCGACTCCTTAGCGAATAGAGAGTTCTGCGCTTCGTTTAGGTTGAACAAAGACGCGCCAAGTATTGGATCGTCGGCTGAGTAGCTGCTAATAATGCTGTTGCGGTGACTGTAGCAGCGAGAGTCCACGTAGGACACCGCCCCATCTGATGACATACTTGGTTTCTTGTATTGAGAAATATATCTTTAGGTGGTCTTCCTGGTCGTCATAACTGAAATAATGGTTTTAAGTGAATCAAAAGAAATTGATCTCACTGTTTTTCAATCTGTCTTTGTATGCAATATTGCAGTAGGCAATTGCCTAAGTTGTATAGATTTTTCCGGTGGATTATTAACTGATTGTTTTATGCATCTGGGGCTAGCTGATGAATCCATGAAAAGTCCCAAGACGGTAATAATATTGACTGAAGTACTTAACGAGGTGCCCAATCAATCATAATCGGATAGATTTTAGGCCAAGCATCCATAAATTTTTTGCGTATTTTTTTAAAAGAAGCATACAAATTTTCAAAATATCTAATTTGGTATTGTTTTATTAAGTTGCACTGCTGTATGATCCATGACTATTTGCAAATCGATAAAAAGTACAAAATAGAAATAAATTTTACCAAAATTACCTCTCTTATGATGGCGTACTTTTATTTTTTCGTAGCTTATTGAAAAATAACATACTGCCAGACGGCTTTGATCACTCAGATTAGAACAGATTAGATTTGATTTGATTCGATTAGTTTTATGGCTTAAGTAGCCGTGACAGCTAATAAAATCAGATCCAAAAGCAAGCAGAAACTAAAGACTCAATAGAAGACTTAAATGACCCTTTTGGGTCTTAATTTTACAAAAAATTAAATTAAAATCTTTAGAAAATTAGTTTAGCTAATTAATGCATTTTATGCATTTTCTAACAACATAAAAACTTTTCCTTGTTTAAATTTTCTAAACGCAACACGCGCGACGTGTTTGTTTTAAAAAATCTACTGGATCACGTTGCTTGATAAAGGGCCATTCATTGGCCATGTACACTATGGAGTCGTTCTATAAAGCTTGCGTAGCTTAAGTTTGATCGTAAGTTGGAACTTTTTACATTACCGAGATAGGAGTTACGTTCGAACCTAAGTTACGAAAGTTTTATAAAACGATCCCATTGTCTATAATATATTCCAATTTTAATTTTATTTAATTATTAGCATTTTTGCATTTTCAGCGGCTGAATTAATTGTTTTAAGAAATAAAAATTCATTTGAACCAGTATTTGTTAATCCTACATTTCCTTTCTTGTAGTAATTTTAGTTTGCATCATTGACATGTTTTTTTATCTCATGATTGCATTGCATGAATGCATATACTTATCCTATATTTTTTCTATGAATAGCTATCTTTAATTTTTCTTTTACTATTATATATAGACATATTTAAGCATATGATAGCAGCTGCCAGAATTCTTCCCATCCACTATGCTTGGCAGCTAATTTCATTTTGTCATCACAAATGTATTGGCACTGCAATCAAAAATTCAAAAAGTAGTTAGCAAAACAAACATTAGCCTGGGTTTTTTTCACTGGGCCAATTATGCCATTTGGCATAATTACCAAAATTTGATTAGGCCATGATGGATTCTTTTATGTCAAGTTTGTAAACTCAAAATAATCCTATAACTATGTAAATGATATTTTCTTCTTTCAGTTTCAGATATTGACTTTTAAATTAGAAAAAAACTTATTACAAGCTAAGTCACAATCACAACTGTTTAATGTTTATTACTTATTTAAGATATTAAAAAATTGTGAAAATCAATTATGCCATTTTGCATAATTGCCTCAATTTGATTATACCATTTGAAATTTGAAATTGGTATAGCATGCTGGTAACACAAAAAAACCGAGACATTAGCATTAACAAAAACTGAAAATGACAAAGAAATCTTGAATTGGTTTCCAATGTAAAAATTTCTTATAACTATAAACCTCTATGTGCTATATTTTGGATCATGCTAAGTACATAATAGAATTGAGTAAATAACTACATGCCAATATATACTTATAATAATATAGCTAATAGAAAAAAGGATCCATTAGTCCCTATTAATACCATGTGCATAGTTGCATATGATATAAATAGTATTCTGCATACCAATTTATGAATATCATCTAATCTAATTGCATATCTATATCTGCCTAATTTGTAAGTGCATATTTATATAAATCATATTTGGAAATACATAGCTACCAGAAAATTCTATATGATCCTCAGTATAATCTGTGTGACCATGTGTTGCTATTGCTCTTGTTAGTGCCATGCTAATAAGAAATAAGCTAGTAAAAAAACATTCCTTTATTATAGGCCTACAAAAGAAAATTAAAGCTACTTTCAGGAAACACCAAGTTTTAAACAATAGTTTAGGTACAATGAGTCAAAAGCAATATACAAAAGTATCAATGACCTAAAAACATCCCTGATATATTCAAGTTAACAATTTTTCTATCAATTATGCTAAGTTTTGAACATAGGTAGTAAGTGGCTTGGTGGTTAAGTGGATCTGCCTTGTATGCCACTGGCCCTTTTTTGATCCCACATTTATTGAGTTATTTTTTCCATATAATATATACTTTTGTATGAATGGCCTCATTAATTTGGAGGCTTGCACATGGAATAGATCAATTGGCTATGGTTCAATTGTGCAATTTATACCAATGAAAGCAACCCCCAATGCACAGAGAATGTACATTCTTGGAAATTCTACTTGTACACCCTATTTGAGAGGAATTGTAGCCTAGTGGCTAGGGTGCCTGCGCCTGCCTCATGACTGGAAGGTTGTGGGTTTGAGTCCTGGCCCTAGGAGACAATTTATGCCCTTGAGCAAGACACTTAATCCCATATTGCTTCAGTCCACCCAGCTGAGATTGGGTACTAGTTTGAGCTGGGTAAATTTAGTGTGGGTGTTGCGGCCCCTCCAGCCTGTTAGGCTGAAAGCTGTACATAGAGATGTCACGCAACTAGCTGTGGCTGTGCCGGCTGCGGGCTGTATATCTGGTCAAAAGGTCAGGTGTCTAAATTTATTATTATTTTTTGAGTGTATGATTGGGTGCAATACTAGATAGTCTCTGCATTAAATTTTTTATTCTGCACTATATATGAGTTAATACCTGTTTTACCATATTTAGTATGCCTGCATATGCTTTAGGAGTCAGCAAAATGGGCAGGAATATCTCCTCTCTGGTAATGGGGCAATGACACGAAAGCAAGGTGCCTGCAACTCTCCTGCAAGTAATATTATTATTAAGCATTGAGCATATTGCAGATATACATTTCTACCAGGTATCTATACTCTTGCCTTTCCTTTTGTTAAGCAGTATAATACATAGTATACAATGGAGATTGTTTGATTGGTAAAGCTTATATATTATATAGGTAGTACTATTAGCCTTAAGTAATATTCAAAATGCAAGAGTATATTGACACATAAATGGAAACAAAATAAGTTACAAAATATAAATATATTGCTATATATTACCCATTTGAGGTATTATTATAAATATTGCTCAGTGTGCAAACCATGACTATGTGATATAAAAATGGTAATAACAATATTTTTCAAGTGTAATCCTTTGGCTTGATACTACAAATTTGAATAGTAATAAGTTGGGGAGGATTTTATACACTAGAGATTCTACAGCTCTCAATCCATTAGAAGCCTCTGATTTGGACTAAATAGTATAAAAATTCTTGAGTTTGGATATAAACATTGTGCCTGGAAGTAATATATATACCTACCTATCTTCTTTAAAATACACAAAAAGGATTTCAGGAGTGACATGTTTATCAAGTGAGCTATAAGTTATTAGGATCAATAAAAATTGGAAATAAAATTATAAATTATATTTTCGAATTTTGCTTTCTTAATGCATCTATCTTACATTTACCAAACCATACTGGAAATGAGGTAAAAATCTGCTGGAAAATAAAATAACATAAAAGGTCCCTAGTTTTCTCAATAATATTTTATTTATTTCGGAAATGTATTTAAGAATTGTGCATAAGTTATTTTTAAATAAAAATCAAAACTTAATTTTGTCTAATTTGCATGTATAAGCTATATCTTCTATTGAAGTGCCTTTCCACTTCTCTAGTCTGTTTTCTTGTGTGCAATCAACTACATAAAGCTGCACAGCCCAATAAGTTAAATGTAACTTTGTTGAATTATTGCTAACCACTATTCCAGGCTACACCCATGGCAGCAACCCCGTTGCCACCAGGCGCTGTTGATCAGCAGCTTATAGAGCGATTGCGCAACACAGTGCAATCCTACGTGTCTAGGATGCAGTACAAATCGGCCACGTTTTGGGCCGACAAACTTGTTAGTTTAAGTCGCGGCCAACCGAAAGATGTGTACAGCTACTGCCAGTGCCTGTACATGACTAAGCAGTACCATCGGGCTATTCACCATCTCAAACAGCGTCAGTTGCACACTCGCACTGTTGCCGGCTGTCATCTGACAGCCCTGTGTCACTACGACAGCGGCGAGTTTAATGACGCGCTAGCCGTATTAGACGGCGCAGCCGGAGCTGGCCCCGACAATGCCGGCCTGAATGCCAGTCAGTGGCTGGCCAGCGCCAGCAGAGTCATTGACGACGAAAATTTGACGGCGTCAGCTGACTGGCAGCAGCTGCCGCAGTTGGACGAATTCGGCCTGCCCTGCCGCCAGCTGGCCGGCTCGTTGGCTTTGCTGCGCGGTCGCGTGTTCGAATCTCTTGGCGTCCGGCCGCGCTCTGTGCATTGTTTTGTTGACGCGCTAAGAAAAGACGCCTATTGCTACGAAGCTTTCGAAGCGTTGTTCGGCTCGCAGAATCTGCGCTCTACTGATGAAGCCGAATTATTGGCTAGTTTGAACTTTGACGAGGCCTGCCAGACTCCGGACGAGGCTAAGTTGTTGCAGCTTGTCTACGCTAATCGGGTTGATAAGTACGGGCCGCCGAAGGAGCTGGTAGTGCCGGAGCCCCTAGCGTCGCTTAAGGTGAGGCGCTGTAGGGCATTTGTTACTGATAGATACAAATTATTATATAGCTAATTCTCAATGCCTAATGAAATTGTATTTTCAAAACATTGCATAGGCGATTCTTAAGACAGTAGACAGGCGATTCTTAACAAAGTACACGTGCGATTCTTAAGGCAGTACACGGGCGATTCTTAAGACATTACACGGGCGATTCTTAGGGCAGTACATAGGCGATTCTTAGGGCAGTACACGGGCGATTCTTTAGATAGTTCATAGTCGATTCTCAGTACAGTACGTGGACATTTTTACGGGCAGTATATAATGATTCTCAGCGCAAGAAAACTATTGAAGTCATTATAAAGACAGTTAAGGTTCCGCTTTTTATGACTATATATCTAAGTGATCGTCTGAGCTCTTTTGTGATCAATGTCCAGTAAAAAGTTAATATATATTTAATAATCTGAAATCCCCAATGCTTCAGGACAATTGCGATCTAATAACTAGCCAGGCCGAGCGCTATTTCTACGCCTGCCACTTTCACGAATGCCACCAGCTAACTTCGGGCATACTGGCCAGCGATCCTTTCAACGATTTGTGCCTACCGTTGCATATCGCTGCGCTGAAAGAGCTGGGCAAAGATAATCAACTGTTTATGCTGGGCCATCAGTTAGTTGAGTTGTATCCGTCCAGGCCCATTGCCTGGTACGCCGTTGGCTGTTATTATCTGTGCATACACGACAAGGAGATGGCTAGGCGGTGAGTTTTTGCTAGTTAATTAACGATAAATCATTCATGTTTTTATTGATTAGGCAAATCAGGATGTCAGCTGAAGCTTAGAAGGTGTCAGGTGAAGCGTCAGGCCAGTCAGGGTGTCAGGTGAAGCGTCAGGCCAGTCAGGGTGTCAGGTGAAGCGTCAGGCTAGTCAGGGTGTCAGGCGAAGCATCAGGCTAGTCAGGGTGTCAGGTGAAGGGTCAGGTCAGTCAGGGTGTCAGGTGAAGGGTCAGGCCAGTCAGGGTGTCAGGTGAAGGGTCAGGCCAGTCAGGGTGTCAGGTGAAGCGTCAGTCCAGTCAGGGTGTCAGGTGAAGCGTCAGGCCATTCAGGGTGTCAGGTGAAGCGTCAGGCCAGTCAGGGTGTCAGGTGAAGCGTCAGGCCAGTCAGGGTGTCAGGTGAAGCGTCAGGCTAGTCAGGGTGTCAGGTGAAGCGTCAGGCCAGTCAGGGTGTCAGGTGAAGCGTCAGGCCAGTCAGGGTGTCAGGTGAAGCGTCAGGCCAGTCAGGGTGTCAGGTGAAGCGTCAGGCCAGTCAGGGTGTCAGGTGAAGCGTCAGGCTAGTCAGGGTGTCAGGTGAAGGGTCAGGCCAGTCAGGGTGTCAGGTGAAGCGTCAGGCCAGTCAGGGTGTCAGGTGAAGGGTCAGGCTAGTCAGGGTGTCAGGTGAAGCGTCAGGCTAGTCAGGGTGTCAGGTGAAGCGTCAGGCCATTCAGGGTGTCAGGTGAAGCGTCAGGCCATTCAGGGTGTCAGGTCAAGCGTCAGCCCATTCAGGGTGTCAGGTGAAGCGTCAGGCCAGTCAGGGTGTCAGGTGAAGTGTCAGGCCAGTCAGGGTGTCAGGAATGCCAGCAGATTTTATCATAGCTGACGCACGCAACCCGCAGCTACCTGATGAAGTGCACGCGAATGAATCGGTACTTCGGGCCGGGCTGGATCGCGCTTGGCCACGCGCTAGCCGCAGATACGGAGCACGACCAGGCCATAGCCGCCTACACCACGGCCATACAGGCTATGCAGGGCAGTCACGTGCCCTATCTGTACATCGGCCTGGAGTACGGCCTCACTAACAATCTGCCGCTGGCTAGCGAGTTCTTCGATCAGGCTGTACAGTTGTGCCCTGACGATCCGTTTCTATTGCACGAACGCGGCGTCACTTATTTCAATAACCGCGAGTACAACAAAGCCGAGGAACAGTTCCGCCTGGCTATTGGCCGTATTGACGATTTATCTGGCGAGATGCCCGCCGCCTTCTGGGAGCCCGTGTTCAACAATCTTGGCCACACGTGTCGCAAGTTGAAAAGGTGCTTAGAGTAAACATTGTGGCAGCTACTTTGTAGTAGTAGTAGTAGTAGTAGTAGTAGTAGTAGTAGTAGTAGTACTATTAGTAGTAATTGTATTATTTATCATTAATATTAGTAGTAGCAGTGGTAGTATTAGTAGCAGTAGTAGTAGTAGCAGCAGCAGTAGCAGTGGCAGAATTAATGGTACAAGTAGTAGTGTTGGTTGGTAGTAAAAAGTATCCATCTCTCACCAACCAATCGCCCAGATACAAGGAGGCCATCCAGTACCACCAGCGCGCCTGGTCTCTGTATCCGGGCAACGCGTCAACCCTAACGGCTCTGGGCTACGCCTACGCCCTGAGCGGCGATTGCGATCGCGCTGTCGACCACCTGACCAGGTCGCTCAGTTTAAACTCCGAAGATAAATTTAGTTCGCAGTTGCTAGGCAAGCTAGTCGAGGTTCTAACTGAGACTCACCTGCCCTGGCTGGAATCCCTGCTAGCTGGCAAAGGCGACAGCCTGCCGTCAATGACCTGGCACGACTTGCCCGAACAGCAGCAGCGCAAGACGCCTGCTGTTGAGACGCCATCTGGCACAGGCGTTCCGAATCGCTCGCTGCAGTCGGCAACGACTCAGACGCCGAATTCGTCAATGAGACAGCGGCAGCAGCAGCGCCTGCTCGCCATGTCCGCCGGCAGCGTGGAGAGTGTCGAGATGGAAGACGTGTCCATGGATATGTAATCTAGCTTGATTAGATCCCACCCGCGTCACCAATTGTTGAACTCTTTCAAATTCAAAGTCTCTGCTCCCGTTTTAATAAACAGTATGAACTGGCATTTCTAAACTGATGCTCTGCCTACTATTTATTTTCTTATTGTCATACCGCTTCAACGTTCTAATAACTGTTTGCTCTTGTGTACAGCACAAATTTGTTATGATAAAGTGCATTGTCATTATCTGACGTCGGCTTGCTTTTACGTGTTCGTAGAAGCTTTGGGTACAAGTTTCATATGACCATATTTTCTACCGTTTCTTACGGAGTTCCTTGTATAAAACTTATTAACTCTTGTTAATTTTATTTTTTGTGCTAGCTAGTAGCAACAAATTTAGCGTTTATTTACCAACTGTGCTACTGCCAGTAGGATCTTGTTGAATAAAACCGCTTAAAACATGATAGATCACACCTTAGAGTCGCCTGATAGATCACACCTTAGAGTCACCTGATAGATCACACCTTAGAGTCACCTGATAGATCACACCTTAGAGTCACCTGATAGATCACACCTTAGAGTCGCCTGATAGATCACACCTTAGAGTCGCCTGATAGATCACACCTTAGAGTCACCTGATAGATCACACCTTAGAGTCGCCTGATAGATCACACCTTAGAGTCACCTGATAGATCACACCTTAGAGTCACCTGATAGATCACACCTTAGAGTCACCTGATAGATCACACCTTAGAGTTGCCTGATAGATCACACCTTAGAGTCGCCTGATAGATCACACCTTAGAGTCACCTGATAGATCACACCTTAGAGTCACCTGATAGGTCACACCTTAGAGTCGCCTGATAGATCACACCTTAGAGTCACCTGATAGGTCACACCTTAGAGTCACCTGATAGGTCACACCTTAGAGTCACCTGATAGATCACACCTTAGAGTCGCCTGATAGAACACACCTTAGAGTCACCTAATAGATCGCACCTTATAGTCACCTAATACGAGTAGATCACACCTTAGAGTCAGCTAATAGATCGCACCTTAGAGTCACCTAATACGAGTAGATCACACCTTAGAGTCAGCTAATAGATCGCACCTTAGAGTCACCTAATACGAGTAGATCACACCTTAGAGTCAGCTAATAGATCGCAACTTAGAGTCACCTAATACGAGTAGATCACACCTTAGAGTCAGCTAATAGATCGCAACTTAGAGTCACCTAATACAAGTAGATCACACCTTAGAGTCAGCTAATAGATCGCACCTTAGAGTCACCTGATAGATCGCACCTTAGAGTCACCTGATGGATCACACCTTAGAGTCGCCTGATAGATCACACCTTAGAGTCAGCTAATAGATCGCACCTTAGAGTCACCTGATAGATCACACCTTAGAGTCGCCTGATAGATCACACCTTAGAGTCACCTAATAGATCGCACCTTAGAGTCACCTGATAGATCGCACCTTAGAGTCAACTGATAGATCGCACCTTAGAGTCACCTAATACAAGTAGATCACACCTTAGAGTCAGCTAATAGATCGCACCTTAGAGTCACCTGATAGATCACACCTTAGAGTCGCCTGATAGATCACACCTTAGAGTCACCTAATAGATCGCACCTTAGAGTCACCTGATAGATCGCACCTTAGAGTCAACTGATAGATCGCACCTTAGAGTCACCTAATACAAGTAGATCACACCTTAGAGTCAGCTAATAGATCGCACCTTAGAGTCACCTGATAGATCGCACCTTAGAGTCACCTAATACAAGTAGATCACACCTTAGAGTCAGCTAATAGATCGCACCTTAGAGTCAACTGATAGATCACACCTTAGAGTCGCCTGATAGATCACACCTTAGAGTCGCCTGATAGATCACACCTTAGAGTCACCTAATAGATCGCACCTTAGAGTCACCTGATAGATCGCACCTTAGAGTCACCTGATAGATCGCACCTTAGAGTCACCTGATAGATCGCACCTTAGAGTCACCTGATAGATCGCACCTTAGAGTCACCTGATAGAGTCAGGTGACTTTAGACCTTAGAGTCACCTAATACAAGTAGATCACACCTTAGAGTCAGCTAATAGATCGCACCTTAGAGTCAACTGATAGATCACACCTTAGAGTCGCCTGATAGATCACACCTTAGAGTCACCTAATAGATCGCACCTTAGAGTCACCTGATAGATCGCACCTTAGAGTCACCTGATAGATCGCACCTTAGAGTCACCTAATACAAGTAGATCACACCTTAGAGTCAGCTAATAGATCACACCTTAGAGTCAGCTAATAGATCGCACCTTAGAGTCACCTGATAGATCACACCTTAGAGTCACCTGATAGATCGCACCTTAGAGTCACCTGATAGATCGCACCTTAGAGTCACCTAATACAAGTAGATCACACCTTAGAGTCAGCTAATAGATCACACCTTAGAGTCAGCTAATAGATCGCACCTTAGAGTCACCTGATAGATCACACCTTAGAGTCGCCTGATAGATCACACCTTAGAGTCGCCTGATAGATCACACCTTAGAGTCGCCTGATAGATCACACCTTAGAGTCGCCTGATAGATCACACCTTAGAGTCACCTGATAGATCACACCTTAGAGTCGCCTGATAGATCACACCTTAGAGTCAGCTAATAGATCGCACCTTAGAGTCACCTGATAGATCGCACCTTAGAGTCACCTGATGGATCACACGGATTCACAAATTAGAGTCACCTAATGAATCACACCTAATTGCTCTGCAGTATTTCAGTCGCCTAATTCTGAGCAGCAGCAGGTCTGCTGTGCTGGCGCTTCGCCAATTAACCAGCAATCAGGGGAATCCGCCGCCTGCCCCCGTCCTGACAATGTACACCCGGCCCGGCTGCACTCTGTGCGAAGACGCCATCGAAGAGATTCAACCCCTGATCGATGCTGGCCGCTTGTCGTTGCGAAGAGTCAACATCGACCTGCCCGAGAATGATAAATACCAGGTGTGGCGCTACGATATACCAGTGTTTAAAATGCGCGGACTGCCTACCATGCTGCACAAGTTAGACGTGGACGCATTGATGGAGCATTTAAATCGGCTTGAGGTCGAGAAGCGGGATGCTTAAATCATCAATTCTGCGAATTTATTTGTGAGTTTATCCTTGATCAATTAATAAAAAATACGCTAAATCACTTCAGTCCCAAAGCAATGAGTATTTGTGCCTATTTTAAGTTCATGTGTTATTCGAAAAGCTTAGGCAAAGTTATTGGGCAAGTCCTGCTTTATCTTCGTCGTTTTTTTTTTCAGCAAGTGTTTTTTGCATAGCGGAGTAGATAAATCTGACTGTTGGACTAACTCTCGCTTGGCGCAAGGTGTCTGGGTTTGCTCTTGATTTCTTGCACTTGAATAAAAAAATCTGTACTCTTGACTTGTCCTGCGCCAGGCGCTATTTGTTGCTTCCATTGGCTGATTATTTAGTTTCACTTTAACTACTAAAACAAAAGTTAACAGACTAGCTAGCTGCGGTATTTCTGCACTTAGGAGTACGAGCGTATTAACGCAGATTTTTGCACTCTTACACTCTGCGCGCAAAGACCGCCCCCAGCCCCCTTCCACTCCACCCCGGTCCAACCCGGCGTGCGTGCGCGCATATTTCCAAGAAATTTCTACTACTCAAGCTTGCCTGCAATCGGGTCTTACCGTTTAGCTATGCGGATTGATGAGAGAATGCGGGGTGGGGTTGGCGGTTAGTTACAGGCAACCGGGGGTCCCTTGTATATAAATGTTGCGAGCTGTATCCGGCACCAGTGTGTTGTGTTAAGCCACTTAATACTCGCAAATGCAAATGCAATGAGTCCAACCGATCAAAAAGAATTCGCTTATCCAAATACTGCTGGCAAGTTTGCTAAAAAATCAAAGACTCACCACCGTAATCCATCTAACGTTGCTTCCTCCGCCGTTGCCGATCGCATTGACAAATGGTTGTTGAAGCGTCTGGACCGCGGCGACTTACCCGACTTAGCCTGGCTAAACAGACGCGACGGACTGTTTCGCATCGACTGGCAACGCGTCGGTTGTTGCTCTCCTCGCATGCATCGGCGACAGCGTCTGAGCAAAATTATTCCCATCGAGTTCGGCAAACATGAAGTAACTGCTGATGGAGTCCAGGATGCTGGATACAGTGGCTGCAGTAGCGTATTCGCTGCCTGGGACTGGCATCGAGGTGGCTGTGTTTGTTTGCTTGATCTGTCTATTACGCATAATTTTTCTAGGTCTGTCCGGATCTGTTTGTTGGTTAGTCTGTAAGTCGGTCTGTATGATGTGTCCGTCTGTCTGTCTGTCTGTGTGTTTCTGTGTCTCTGATCTGTCTGTCTGCCTGTCTGTCTGTCTGTCTGTCTGTGTCTGTCTGTCTGGTATGTCTGTGTGTGTGTATGTGTCTGTATGTCTGGTATGTCTGTATATGTGTGTCTGTATGTCTGTCTGGTAGGTCTGTATATATGTCTGTCTGTCTGTCTGTCTGTCTGTCTGTCTGTCTGTCTGTCTGTATGTCTGTCTGTCTGTCTGTGTGTCTGGTATGTCTGTGTATGTGTGTCTGTATGTCTGTCTGGTAGGTCTGTATATATGTCTGTCTGTCTGTCTTTTTGATGTGTCCGTCTGTGTGCCTGTCTGTTTTTCTGACTGTCTGTGTGTTTCTGTATGTCTGATTTGTCTGTATGTCTGCCTGTCTGTCCGTCTGATCTTTCTGTTGGGCTGATCCCTTATTTTCCCTGGACTATTTGCCCATTCAGTATATTGGTTTATTTTTTAACTTTTTTCCTCACCTGTCCGTCTATCCAACCTCTTTTCACCATCCTTTCTGTGTTTTTTCAGTCTGTCTGTCTATTGCCTGTCCATTTGCCTGTCTGTTTTCTGATAATCAGACATGATTCGTCAGTAGCCCTTGCCTACTGGACTAGTAATATTTAAATTTAGGCTTAATAAACTTTCCCTGATTCCAAAGTCAGCCCCAGTCTATAAGCAATTTTTTCCGCACAACCAAACTTCTTGCAATCCAGGCCGCAGCGGCAGCATAGCAGAATCTCGCCGACTCAAACAGAATCTCCGCTGCGCCCTCAACGGCAGCCGGCGCCACCTGCTCTATCGGCGCGATCTAAGTCGGCGCGGCGGCGCCAATCCCTATAGAGTGTATCAGTTTGTTGACGATTGCGCAATAGAGATTCGCTCCGCCTACCATGCTAGTCCGGCCAACCCTAGTAGTACCGATCTGGGGGTTGCCAGCGACGCTGTCAATAGTGGCAACGGTTTCCTAGGCGACTGGCTATTCGACCATTCGCCCCTCGTATCCGACAGCGATCCCTGCATGCTCTCGTCGTCAAGCATTGCTGGGTTTGCCGTTTTGGCCTCCACTGCAGTATAAGTTGCAATCAACTGTCATGACTTGTTCCTGGTGTTTTGTTTCTCTGAGTGAATGCTGTACTTTTAAAATGCAAATTAATTTTGAATGTTTGGGTTATTTCATTTGTAAGAACTGACATCATTAGCAATTGTTTTATTAGTCCTAATTAAGGTAACTTACATAATTTTTTTACTGTACTCGTATGTAAAAGTTTATGTTTAAAAATACATGCTAAAAGTCTTTGTTTTTAGTTTTGCAAATGGATTCTGAGCAAAATTTTAAAATACTGTTTATAAATTTTATTTTGCTTCCAAATTACGAAAACAAAAGTAGGTTAGCTTTGGGCAACTAGATCCTCTGATTGTGTGATCACCCTCCCAGATCCTCAGACTGTTATACAAACCTCCCAGATCCTCAGACTGAGCCCCCACCCTCCCAGATCCTCAGACTGGAATGCAAACCTCCCAGATCCTCAGACTGAGCTTCCACCCTCCCAGATCCTCAGACTGAGCCCCCACCCTCCCAGATCCTCAGACTGGAATGCAAACCTCCCAGATCCTCAGACTGGAATGCAAACCTCCCAGATCCTCAGACTGAGCTTCCACCCTCACAGATCCTCAGACTGGAATGCAAACCTGCCAGATCCTCAGACTGAGCTTCCACCCTCACAGATCCTCAGACTGGAATGCAAACCTCCCAGATCCTCAGACTGAGCTTCCACCCTCACAGATCCTCAGACTGGAATGCAAACCTCCCAGATCCTCAGACTGAGCTTCCACCCTCACAGATCCTCAGACTAAGCTTCCACCCTCACAGATCCTCAGACTGAACTTTCACCCTCACAGATCCTACTAGATAATAGCTAATCTTAGCTCAATGCAATTAATCAGCTTCGCTTACGCAAAGCTTTTATTCATTCCCTAACATTTTCCATTTTTTCCCATTCAGACTAAATGGTAAACGGACCGCCGTCAGTCTCCATCATGCAGCAACAGCAGCCGCTGCCGCCGCAGACTCCGCCATCCGGCATGGGCATTGGCTGCTGCGGAGCTGCTGCCGCCGCAGGAGTCGCTACGCCGTCTATTGCCGCGTCTGGCGTAGCGTCCGGCGCGCCCGGCGGCGATCTAATCGAGGAGGGCCTCCAGTTCCTCGAGCCGTTTGTCCAATCGGAGCGCAGCTACCCGGATTTGGCCACCCTGCTTGGCGGCGTTGGCGACCGTCTGACACTCAGCGGCACCGACGTTGCCGCCTATCCGCCCTGTCCGAACGGCGCCGGCGGCGAGGTGTCAATCTCGCGCGTGACGCCTTTGCCCGGCGAACTAATGGAAAAGCTTGGCGCAATGCAGACCAACTGTCTGATGGGCGTGTTCCCCGAGGCCAGCCGCGCCTGGCTCACTGTTGACAGCGAATTCTTTCTGTGGAACTACGAGGATGGCAGCGATTTGGCTTATTATGACGGCCTGCAGGATGCCATAGTTGCTGTTGGATTTGTGCAGCCTAGACGGGACGTGTTCCCAGCCGAGGTTCACCACCTGCTGTGCCTGGCCACGCCATTGGATCTGGTTGTCCTCGGCGTCAGCTATCAATCTAGCCAGGTGCACCTCCTAGCCGAGCCCTTAATGAGGCTGCCAACTGACGGACAGGTTGTCACCTGTATTGAGGGCAGTAGATTGACTGGCCGACTATTTGCCGGCACTCAGAGCGGCTGCCTGTTGGAGGTCGCCTACGAGGAGAGGCGAGTCGGCTGGCTGAGCGGACAGTACATGGTGCGGTTTTTATGGACCTATAATTATAATACGAGCTGATTAAATATTGTACACATTCGTTCTCAGCTATTTCGTGTATTTTTTTGTACGTCTGCCCCCCTCCAAATTGCGCGCCCCCTAATTTTGTGCGTGCTGCCGAGCCACCCACCCCAAAATTTTCCTGTACTTGCATGTACAGGTCACTCGACCTTTCAACGCCCACCCCAAAACACGTGTTGGTCAGTCACCTATCACGTGACAGCTAGCAGCCAATGGCTATTTACGGCCAATGATAAAAACAAATAAATTTAATTGATTAATTTCACCAGGTTCAAGGCCGTCTAATTAATCACAGCGTGTCCAGCCTCTCCCGCCTAGTGCCCAGCTTCATCAGCAGCTTAGCCGCCGCCGACGATCCAATATGCCAAGTGTGCGTAGACGATACCAGACGATTAGTGTACACCCGGTCGCAGGATTCGGCCGTGTGCGCCTACGCCTTGGCCGCCGAGGCTGGCGACGCATCGGCCAGGCGGGTGGCGGCGATGCGCGGCGCCGACTTGGCCGGCCAGGCTGGCCGCATCGCCCACATGGTTGATCGCAGCTGCCTGACTGGCATTGTTCACCTGGCGCCCCTCACCGTCCAGCACTCGTCCATGCTCTACCTGATGGCTGTCACCGCTGCCGGCGTTAGATTCTATTTTGATAATAAATTTCGCTTAGTTCACGTCCGACTGGGCCCAATGAGTCCCAATTTGCCTAGGCTGGCGGATATCCGGCTGGCTACGGAGAGCCGCGGCACCGTTCTTATGCTGGCTAGCCGGGGCGAGGATCGCGACACGCTCTACGTGCTCAGTCCCGACCCGTTTCCGCGTAGGCCGCATCTGCAGGTGGGGCTTAGAGTTTGGGCTCATTTTGCTTGTTTTTTTACTGGATCTCTGCGCTTAATCAAGTCTTTGATCTCTCCTTTCTCTGCACTAAATCAACTCTTTGTTATCTCATTACTTTGCGCTTAATCATGTCTTTGATTTCTCCCTTCTCTGCGCTTAATCAACTCTTTGTTATCTCATTACTTTGCGCTTAATCAAGTCTTTGTTATCTCATTACTTTGCGCTTAATCATGTCTTTGATTTCTCCCTTCTCTGCGCTTAATCAACTCTTTGTTATCTCATTACTTTGCGCTTAATCATGTCTTTGATTTCTCCCTTCTCTGCGCTTAATCAACTCTTTGTTATCTCACTACTTTGCGCTTAATCAAGTCTTTGTTATCTCACTACTTTGCGCTTAATCAAGTCTTTGTTATCTCACTACTTTGCGCTTAATCAAGTCTTTGATTTTTCCCTTCTCTGCGCTTAATAAACTCATTTTTATCTCACTTTCGAATATCTAATATCTCCATTCTCTGCACTTGATCTAGCCTTCGATATCTCCATTCCGTGTGCCTAATCTTTGGTCTTTGCTATCTTAATACTCATGCTTACTACTTCAAGTATTTGAAATCTTAGTTCTGTTTAATCCAGACTTCAATATCTCTCTTCTGAGCGCTTAATCAAACCAATTATGTCTCACTTACCTGTGCTTAATCATGTCTTGGATAAAATACTTTCTCTGCGCTTAATCAAGACGTCAAAATCTCCCTCAGTGCGCATAATCAAGTCTTTTTTGCCTCCCTTCTCTGTGCAAATCGTCTGTATCTCCCTTATTCTTTTAGCGTAATCAAATATTTGTTTCTGCGCTTCGTTCAGAAATTTTTAGTTATTGCGCTTAATCAAGTATGCCCTTTCCTATGCCTTGGTTAATGGCTGTGATGCGTCCCATCTCAATTCCCATTCGTCAGGAGGCTTGCAGCGTCGCTTGGCCACCCGGCCGGGCCTGGATCATGTGCTGCCTGCCCAGTCCGCAGCTGGACTATCGCGACATCGGCATCGATCCCCAGTTGCACGACGGCCCTCTGGTTGGCCGGCCCTATCCGCCCGTGTTCCTAACTCAGCATGTCGATCCTGTACGTCGGTTTCTGCTAGTGTCGGTGCACGGGCTCGTGCTGTTGGAACTGCAGACTCCCCTGATGCGCCTGGCCGGCCTGCTGGCTGCTCATCAGCCGGACTCCCGCCCCGTGACCGACTGGTTCAGCCACTTCGGCCCGGAGGAGAGCAGCTGCGTCTGTCTTATATTGGCCTGCTGCGATAGCGACGATCTAGTTAGGGAGAGGGCCCTGGCCGCCGTTATGCTGCAC
>CATNEM010000352.1:290000-297500 GCA_950096795.1 Macrostomum cliftonense | reverse complement strand
GGCTATCGTTGATGCCAAGAGTCGGCCAGGCGAAGGTATCGGCGAATTGCTTCAACAATTGGAGGACGAATTGGACACGGCCAGCGTGCAGGCCGCCGTGCTAGACGAGCTGCAGCAGCGCTATCCTCAGTCGGCGGCGTCTGCCGAACTAGCCGAGGCTGTGCGCCGGCTCAACAGCCAGCTGTTCCCGCTGACTGAGCTGTACGCCGAGTTCGCCGCTCCGCTACGCCTGCCGTTGTCCAAGCTGAGGATTGTCGCCTCGGCCGGGCATCGGGACCAGGCGCTGATCACTCAGCTGTGGGAGGAATTGCTCGACAGGGAGCTGGCTGGCCCTGCCGGGTTCAAGGCTGTGCAGCAGACTCTGGCTAGGTGAGGCTGAGTGAGGGAAGGAGTGAGTGAGTGAGTGAGTAAGTGGGTGAGGAAGTGAGTTAGGGAGGGAGTGAGTTAGGGATGGAATAAGTGAGTGAGTGGGTGAGTGAGTGAGTAAGTGGGTGAGGAAGTAAGTTAGGGAGGGAGTGAGTTAGGGATGGAATAAGTGAGTGAGTGGGTGAGGCAGTGAATGACTAAGTAAGTGAGTGAGAGAGTGAATGACTGAGTAAGTGAGTGAGTGGGTGAGTGAGTGAGTAAGTGGGTGAGGAAGTAAGTAAGGGAGAGAATGAGTTAGGGAGGTAGTAAGCGTGCGAATGATTGGGTGAGTGGGTTAGTTAGGGATGGAGTAAGTAAATGAGTCAGTGGGTGAGTGAGTGAGTGGGTGAGTGAGTGAGTGGGTGAGTGAGTGAGTGGGTGAGTCAGGTAGTGACTGACTGACTGAGTAAGTGCCAGAGTGAGTGAGTGAGCACGTATTTCACAAAAGATCACACAGAAATAGATAAGAGAAGGAAGACAATGATGGGGACTAATGGACATGCATCCCGCCAGGTTACTTACTCCCTGCTGCTCCATTAATCAAAGGCATTCAAAATTCAAATTCAAATTAAAAATCCGCAGACTCGGCCGAAGCTATTCAACCGGCGCCAATGGCGAAGACTTCTTCCCGGCCGCTCAAATTGTAGCCTCGCTGGAGAAGCGCGCTATTGAAGCCCGCCTAGAGGAGGGCTGGGTGGTCAACGCGCTTCAGGCCAATTCGACTATCCGCTGCACAGGCTGGCGCAGGCCTACGACCAGCTGCTGCGTCGTCGGGCTGGCGATCCGGTCTGGCAGAGCCTTCGTGGCTATCATCAGCTACTGCGCAGCGTTGTCTGCCTGCTAGCCAAGTTTCTCCGCTCCGCCGACTCCATGCCGGCTCGGAACCGGTGCGTGTTTCAGGCAGCTTGTGATTTGATTCTAATCTCCTTCCGCTGTCTTTTCACCTGCCTCTTCCTTTTTTCCTTTTTTCCCCCGCTACCCTTGCTTCACTTTTCCTTTTTTTTTTACCTTGCAGCTTAAATAATGTTTACGCTACATATCGGAAAGTAAATCCAGTTAATACGATTCGAACCCAGGACCTTTTTTAACTACTAAAGTAGAAAGTGCCGTCCTTTCATTCAGTACTTGTCAGGAGTTTTATTTATTGTTTAATTTGATCCAATGTGACACGTTGCAGGCAGCGGGCGGCATCCCAGTTTCTGGACTTGATCTCCTCCTATCAGGTTGACCTGAGAAGCCATACGGACGCCATGTCGGTTAATATTAGCCAACGCCTAGCCCAGATCAGGGACGATCTGGCTAGGATGGCCTGAACTGAAGCTGAACAAAATTTGTATACGCCTGGTATATGGGTTGCTAATGCCTGCCAAATTAATTTTCTAGCGTCTATTTAAATTTTGTTTTCAATTATTATTGCGGTTATTAAACCCGGCATTATTATATATAAACTCTGTATTTATCGCCTGTTTTAAGTTGCCCGGGCTTCTACTATCATGTTCGGAATTGTTGTACTTTTATTTGACTGTTAATTATCACATATAGGCAGTATTTTCAAGTAAATTTGGCTTCTTTTTAAGTTATTTAAGTTTCCAGCGATACAAACAAAATAACAAATTTATGAACAACCGAGTGTGTTTTTATTTCTTGCGCTAGTTTTAAATATGGTTTAACAGTCGATATTGTAATGTAATTAGCAAGTATGCTATTCAAGTGCAATTGCCGTGTTCTAATGAGTACAAAAATACAATGAAGGTCAATTAAGCTGACTGCATTTTATTAATTATTGAATTTTCGCCGAGTATGAGATACTACTCATAGTATTTCGAAATGGATTTGATATTTTTTGCTGTGTTTTGTTCTATTTTCTGACTGCCGATGATCAAGTAGCGTTTGAATAATTCTGTATGTAGGTTGAACTTTGAAATACGCTCGTAGTTGATCTATTTGAGCCTCGCTTATTGAATCTAAATATCTTGTACAGATTTGTGAATAACTTGGTATCCAGCCTATTCTTCCCTCTCTCCATTCTCAATATCCCTTCTCCCCTTGTCAGTATCCCTTCTCCCCTTGTCAGTATCCCTTCTCCCCTTGTCAGTATCCCTTCTCCACTTGTCAGTACCCCTTCTCCCCTTGTCAGTATCCCTTCTCCACTTGTCATTATCCCACTCTGTGTCCCCTATCACCTCTTCCCATACTTAGTATTATAATACCGACTATAAAATAATCTTCACTCTCCATAGTAATCCATAGTAATCTCCATAGTATCTAGATTTTCCGCCAGAGCACTGATTTCGGGTCAAATTACAACCTATAAACTAATTACGCTGATTCCAAGTTGCAAGAAACCATCAACTTAAGAGGCGTGCAGTCGAAAGCAACCGTTTCAAGCCTCGTCATAAAGCATTTTGAAACGAAGGGAAAATGACATTTCAGACGCCAAATCGGCAGGCCAATCAACCTCAGCAGGCAAACGCCGCCTGCTTTCAGGCTAATAGTCGTGCAATTCTAATAATCCTGCGGTCTGTTGCCGTCCTGGCGTTTGCCGCCTGTACATCGCTGCCGTCGACGTCCGCTGCCGACTGCGGCTGCAGCCACAGCCACCTTCGCCGGCCTTCCTCGTCCGCATCGACCTGTCCGGCAGCGGCCGCCAGCTTCTTCGGCGCCTGGACTTCATCGAATCGTCACCCTGCAGGTTTCAGCGTTGCCATGGTAACGATCCCGGCCGGCGAGTACATCGTCGGCACCGACTCGCCTCTGCTGCCCGCCGACGGCGAATCGCCAGCCCGTCTGGTGCGCTTCAGCCGGGCTTTCCGGCTGGACGCCACCGCCGTGACGCGAGGCCAATTCGCCGACTTCGTCCTGGCCACCGGGCACCGGACCGACGCCGAACTGGCCGGCGAATCGTTCGTCCCGGAGTTCCTTGTCGACGCCGAGACGTTCGACGATCCGGCCGCGGTGCCGGGCCGGGTGGCCGCCGCGCCCTGGTGGCTGCCGGTGCGCGGCGCCACCTGGAGGCGACCGGCTGGTCCAGCGCGGCGACAATCGGCGTTGGAATTGTCGGGTGAGGCTCGACGGACAGGGGTTGGGATCTCGGGACTGTGAATTTGGGACTTTTATACTCGGAATTGGATTCAGAATCTAAAGAATAATATCACTGACTATAGATCTAGATCCGGATCATTCTGGATTTCGGAGCTGTGGATTCTTGTTCTCGGGACTGTGAATTCGGGATCTCGGGACTGAGGATTTGGGATCTCATGACTGTATATTTTTTATCTAGGGACTTAGAATTCCAGATCTCGGGACTAAGGATTCGGGATCTCGGACTTTGGATTCGGGATCTCGGACTGTGGATTCGGGATCTCAGGACTGAGGATTCGGGATCTCGGACTGTGGATTCGGGATCTCGAGACTGAGGATTCGGGATCTCGGGACTGAGGATTCGGGATCTCAGGACTGAGGATTCGGGATCTCAGGACTGAGGATTCTGGATCTCGGGACTGAGGATTCGGGATCTCGGGACTGAGGATTCGGGATCTTAGGATTGTGGATTTTTTATCTCAGGACTGTGGATTTTTTATCTCGGGACTAGAATTCAAGATTTCCGGACTGAGGATTCTGGATCTCGCGACTGAGGATTCGCGATCTCGGGACTGTGGATTCGGGATCTCGGGACTGTAAATTCGGGATCTGGACTGAGAATTCGGGATCTCGGGACTGAGGATTCGGGATCTCAGGACTGAGGATTCTTGTTCTCGGGACTGAGGATTCTTGATCTCGGGACTGAGGATTCTGGATCTCGCGACTGAGGATTCGCGATCTCGGGACTGTGGATTCGGGATCTCGGGACTGTAAATTCGGGATCTGGACTGAGAATTCGGGATCTCGGGACTGAGGATTCGGGATCTCAGGACTGAGGATTCTTGTTCTCGGGACTGAGGATTCTTGATCTCGGGACTGAGGATTCTTGTTCTCGGGACTGAGGATTCTTGTTCTCGGGACTGAGGATTCTTGTTCTCGGGACTGAGGATTCTTGTTCTTGGGACTGAGGATTCTGGATCTCGGGACTGAGGATTCTTGATCTCGGGACTGAGGATTCTTGACCTCGGGACTGTCAATTCGAGATCTCGGGACTGAGGATTCTTGATCTCGGGACTGAGGATTCTTGATCTCGGGACTGAGGATTCTTGATCTCGGGACTGAGGATTGGGGATCTCGGGACTGAGGATTCTTGACCTCGGGACTGTCAATTCGAGATCTCGGGACTGAGGATTGGGGATCTCGGGACTGTGAATTGGGGATCTCGGGACTGAGGATTCGAGAACTGGGGACTGAGGATTCGAGATCTCGGGACTCAGGATTTTTTATCTCGGGACTCGTGACCGTGGATTCGGGATTTCGACCTCGGATGCCTGGTCTTGGACTGGCAAGCCATTCGCCGGCCCGCTGCAGACGAGCGCCTCCGCCATCCCGTTGTCCACGTGAGCTGGCGCGACGCGAGCGCCTACTGTCGCTGGCTGGGCAAGCGGCTGCCAACCGAGGACGAATGGGAGGCCGCGTGCAGGTCCGGCCTCACCGATCGGCTGTTCCCGTGGGGCAACGCGCCGCTGCCGGCCGGCCGGCACCGCATGAACATCTGGCAGGGCGAATTTCCCAGCCTTAATACGGCCGAAGATGGCTACGTTGGCACTGCGCCGGTGAATTGCTCGCCTAAGTCTTTGTCTTTGTAGGGTCTTTGTAGAACAGGTGGACCATTGACTAACGGGGGTTAGATTAATTAGAGTAAATTGCATTGGAATGTAACCAGGTTGACAGGATGGCAAATAGATAAATGGTTGGGTGAATTGGGAGATTGGCAGGTAAGCATATCTCTGAAATCAAAGTAATGTAAACCAGGAAAGTAGATAGACTGCGGATAGGTTGCAGGTAGATAGGCTGGTAGATGGACAGGAAGGCAGATCTACAGGAAGGCTAATAGACAGACAGACAGGCAGGCTGATAGACATGGACAGACAGGCTGATAGACATAGACAGGCAGGCTGATAGATATAGACAGGCAGGCTGATAGACATGGACAGGCAGGCGGAGAGACATAGACAGACAGGCTGATAGACATAGACAGGCAGGCTGATAGATATAGACAGGCTGATAGACATAGACAGATGTGCTAATAGAGAATTAAGGCTGATAGATAAGAAGCCAGATAGACAAGTAAGGTTGATAATACAGGTAAATAATACAGGTGAATAAAGTGGACAAATATTTAGGCAGATGGACAGTTGGGTAGATAGGCAGGCAGCCCTTTTATTTTGTGAGAAAGGCTGATACTCGTAGTTTAGCTCATGAGTGCTTAATTTTACTTATTTATCCACTAAATTTGCTTATAACTCTACTTTTTTAATACTAAGAGACGAGCATAAAACACAAAATCTCTTGAAAACTTGCACAAGCGCCCGTTGTTTTGTGTCTCTTCCCCGACCCGTTCGTCTCTTTCTCTCTCTCTCTCTCTCCCTCTCTTTCCTTTCGCAATTACGTCCGTTTATAAAAGATAAAAATAGAACACGCAGAGAACAGAAAAGGTGGATTGTTCGTTGCATTTGGTTGGTGGAAAGGAGAGGAGAGGCGAGTCAGAGAGTGCAGCCGTGGAAGGGTAAACAGAGCAGGGGTACGTCAATTGTTTGTCATTCCGCGAAATTTCAGCTAATAACACGATAAAATGTATGCTTAATAGATGGGCCCGATGGCTTCAATATTTATCCTGCAGATTATGTACAAGGAAGCTCTACTGTGAAAATCTGCTGTCATACTACTCTGGCTCTGGTCAATATGCTCGCATTGATTAATTATCAATGTAGTTCTATATATATATATATATATATATATATATCTATCTATGTATCTATCTATCTATCTATCTATCTATCTATCTATCTATCTATCTATCTATCTATCTATCTATCTATCTATCTATCTATCTATCTATCTATTTATCTATCTATCTATCTATCTATCTATCTATCTATCTATCTATCTATCTATCTATCTATCTATCTATCTATCTATCTATCTATTTATCTATCTATCTATCTATCTATCTGTCTGTCTATCTATCTATCTATCTATCTATCTGTCTATCTATCTATCTATCTATCTATCTATCTATCTATCTATCTATCTATCTATCTATCTATCTATCTATCTATCTATCTATCTATCTATCTATCTATTTATCTATCTATCTATCTATCTATCTATCTATCTATCTATCTATCTATCTATCTATCTATCTATCTATCTATCTATCTATCTATCTATCTATCTATCTATCTATCTATCTATCTATCTATCTATCTGTCTATCTATCTATCTATCTATCTATCTATCTATCTATCTATCTATCTATCTATCTATCTATCTATCTATCTATCTATTTATCTATCTATCTATCTATCTATCTATCTATCTATCTATCTATCTATCTATCTATCTATCTATCTATCTATCTATCTATCTATCTATCTATCTATCTGTCTGTCTATCTATCTATCTATCTATCTATCTGTCTATCTATCTATCTATCTATCTATCTATCTATCTATCTATCTATCTGTCTATCTATCTGTCTATCTATCTGTCTATCTATCTATCTATCTATCTATCTATCTATCTATCTGTCTATCTATCTATCTATCTATCTGTCTATCTATCTGTCTATCTATCTATCTATCTATCTATCTGTCTATCTATCTATCTATTTGTCTATCTATCTGTCTATCTATCTATCTATCTATCTATCTATCTATCTGTCTATCTATCTGTCTATCTATCTATCTATCTGTCTATCTATCTATCTATCTGTCTATCTATCTGTCTATCTTTCTATCTATCTGTCTATCTATCTATCTATCTATCTATCTATCTGTCTATCTATCTGTCTATCTATCTATCTATCTATCTATCTATCTATCTATCTATCTATCTGTCTATCTATCTGTCTATCTATCTATCTATCTATCTATCTATCTATCTATCTATCTATCTATCTATCTGTCTATCTATCTGTCTATCTATCTATCTATCTATCTATCTGTCTAT
>CATNEM010000352.1:195000-285000 GCA_950096795.1 Macrostomum cliftonense | reverse complement strand
ATTATCTGGGAGGTAGTTTAATGATCTAGGAGGTAGTTTATTGATCTAGGAGGTAGTTTAATGATCTAAGAGGTAGTTTAATGATCTAAGAGGTAGTTTAATGATCTAGGAGGTAGTTTAATGATCTAGGAGGTAGTTTATTGATCTAGGAGGTAGTTTAATGATCTAAGAGGTAGTTTAATGATCTAAGAGGTAGTTTAATGATCTAGGAGGTAGTTTAATGATCTAGGAGGTAGTTTAATGATCTAGGACGCGTAGTTTAATGATCTAGGAGGTAGTTTGATGATCTGAGAGGTAGTTTGATGATCTGGGAGGTAGTTTGATAATCTGGGAGGTAGTTTAATGATCTAGGAGGTAGTTTATTGATCTAGGAGGTAGTTTGATGATCTGGGAGGTAGTTTGATTATCTGGGAGGTAGTTTGATTATTTGGGAGGTAGTTTAATGATCTAGGAGGTAGTTTATTGATCTAGGAGGTAGTTTGATTATCTGGGAGGTAGTTTGATTATCTGGGAGGTAGTTTAATGATCTAGGAGGTAGTTTATTGATCTAGGAGGTAGTTTAATGATCTAAGAGGTAGTTTAATGATCTAAGAGGTAGTTTAATGATCTAAGAGGTAGTTTAATGATCTAGGAGGTAGTTTATTGATCTAGGAGGTAGTTTAATGATCTAAGAGGTAGTTTAATGATCTAAGAGGTAGTTTAATGATCTAGGAGGTAGTTTAATGATCTAGGAGGTAGTTTAATGATCTAGGACGCGTAGTTTAATGATCTAGGAGGTAGTTTGATGATCTGAGAGGTAGTTTGATGATCTGGGAGGTAGTTTGATAATCTGGGAGGTAGTTTAATGATCTAGGAGGTAGTTTATTGATCTAGGAGGTAGTTTGATGATCTGGGAGGTAGTTTGATGATCTGGGAGGTAGTTTGATTATCTGGGATGTAGTTTGATTATCTGGGAGGTAGTTTAATGATCTAGGAGGTAGTTTATTGATCTAGGAGGTAGTTTAATGATCTAAGAGGTAGTTTAATGATCTAAGAGGTAGTTTAATGATCTAAGAGGTAGTTTAATGATCTAGGAGGTAGTTTATTGATCTAGGAGGTAGTTTAATGATCTAAGAGGTAGTTTAATGATCTAAGAGGTAGTTTAATGATCTTGGAGGTAGTTTAATGATCTAGGAGGTAGTTTAATGATCTAGGACGCGTAGTTTAATGATCTAGGAGGTAGTTTGATGATCTGAGAGGTAGTTGATGATCTGGGAGGTAGTTTAATGATCTAGGAGGTAGTTTATTGATCTAGGAGGTAGTTTAATGATCTAAGAGGTAGTTTAATGATCTAAGAGGTAGTTTAATGATCTAGGAGGTAGTTTAATGATCTAGGAGGTAGTTTAATGATCTAGGACGCGTAGTTTAATGATCTAGGAGGTAGTTTGATGATCTGAGAGGTAGTTTGATGATCTGGGAGGTAGTTTGATAATCTGGGAGGTAGTTTAATGATCTAGGAGGTAGTTTATTGATCTAGGAGGTAGTTTAATGATCTAAGAGGTAGTTTAATGATCTAAGAGGTAGTTTAATGATCTAAGAGGTAGTTTAATGATCTAGGAGGTAGTTTATTGATCTAGGAGGTAGCTTAATGATCTAAGAGGTAGTTTAATGATCTAAGAGGTAGTTTAATGATCTAGGAGGTAGTTTAATGATCTAGGAGGTAGTTTAATGATCTAGGACGCGTAGTTTAATGATCTAGGAGGTAGTTTGAATGATCTGAGAGGTAGTTTAATGATCTAGGAGGTAGTTTATTGATCTAGGAGGTAGTTTAATTGATCTAAGAGGGTAGTTTAATGATCTAGAGGTAGTTTAATGATCTAGGAGGTAGTTTAATGATCTAGGAGGTAGTTTAATGATCTAGGAGGTAGTTTAATGATCTAGGAGGTAGTTTAATGATCTAGGAGGTAGTTTATGACTCTAGGAGGTAGTTTGATGATCTAGGAGGTAGTTTGATTATCTGAGGAGGTAGTTTAATGATCTAGGAGGTAGTTTATTGATCTAGGAGGTAGTTTAATGATCTAGGAGGTAGTTTAATGATCTAGGAGGTAGTTTAATGATCTAGGAGGTAGTTTAATGATCTAGGAGGTAGTTTATGATCTAGGAGGTAGTTTAATGATCTAGGAGGTAGTTTAATGATCTAGGAGGTAGTTTAATGATCTAGGAGGTAGTTTAATGATCTAGGAGGTAGTTTAATGATCTAGGAGGTAGTTTAATGATCTAGGAGGTAGTTTAATGATCTAGGAGGTAGTTTAATGATCTAGGAGGTAGTTTAATGATCTAGGACGCGTAGTTTAATGATCTAGGAGGTAGTTTATTGATCTAGGAGGTAGTTTGATGATCTGGGAGGTAGTTTGATGATCTGGGAGGTAGTTTGATTATCTGGGATGTAGTTTGATTATCTGGGAGGTAGTTTAATGATCTAGGAGGTAGTTTATTGATCTAGGAGGTAGTTTGATGATCTGAGAGGTAGTTTGATGATCTGGGAGGTAGTTTGATAATCTGGGAGGTAGTTTAATGATTTATTGATCTAGGAGGTAGTTTATTGATCTAGGAGGTAATTTAATGATCTAAGAGGTAGTTTAATGATCTAAGAGGTAGTTTAATGATCTAAGAGGTAGTTTAATGATCTAGGGAGGTAGTTTATTGATCTAGGAGGTAGTTTAATGATCTAAGAGGTAGTTTAATGATCTAAGAGGTAGTTTAATGATCTAGGAGGTAGTTTAATGATTTATTGATCTAGGAGGTAGTTTATTGATCTAGGAGGTAATTTAATGATCTAAGAGGTAGTTTAATGATCTAAGAGGTAGTTTAATGATCTAAGAGGTAGTTTAATGATCTAGGAGGTAGTTTATTGATCTAGGAGGTAGTTTAATGATCTAAGAGGTAGTTTAATGATCTAGGAGGTAGTTTATTGATCTAGGAGGTAGTTTGATGATCTGGGAGGTAGTTTGATGATCTGGGAGGTAGTTTGATTATCTGGGATGTAGTTTGATTATCTGGGAGGTAGTTTAATGATCTAGGAGGTAGTTTATTGATCTAGGAGGTAGTTTAATGATCTAAGAGGTAGTTTAATGATCTAAGAGGTAGTTTAATGATCTAAGAGGTAGTTTAATGATCTAGGAGGTAGTTTATTGATCTAGGAGTAGTTTAATGATCTAAGAGGTAGTTTAATGATCTAAGAGGTAGTTTAATGATCTTGGAGGTAGTTTAATGATCTAGGAGGTAGTTTAATGATCTAGGACGCGTAGTTTAATGATCTAGGAGGTAGTTTGATGATCTGAGAGGTAGTTTGATGATCTGGGAGGTAGTTTAATGATCTAGGAGGTAGTTTATTGATCTAGGAGGTAGTTTAATGATCTAAGAGGTAGTTTAATGATCTAAGAGGTAGTTTAATGATCTAGGAGGTAGTTTAATGATCTAGGAGGTAGTTTAATGATCTAGGACGCGTAGTTTAATGATCTAGGAGGTAGTTTGATGATCTGAGAGGTAGTTTGATGATCTGGGAGGTAGTTTGATAATCTGGGAGGTAGTTTAATGATCTAGGAGGTAGTTTATTGATCTAGGAGGTAGTTTAATGATCTAAGAGGTAGTTTAATGATCTAAGAGGTAGTTTAATGATCTAAGAGGTAGTTTAATGATCTAGGAGGTAGTTTATTGATCTAGGAGGTAGCTTAATGATCTAAGAGGTAGTTTAATGATCTAAGAGGTAGTTTAATGATCTAGGAGGTAGTTTAATGATCTAGGAGGTAGTTTAATGATCTAGGACGCGTAGTTTAATGATCTAGGAGGTAGTTTGATGATCTGAGAGGTAGTTTAATGATCTAGGAGGTAGTTTAATGATCTAAGAGGTAGTTTAATGATCTAGGAGGTAGTTTAATGATCTAGGAGGTAGTTTAATGATCTAGGAGGTAGTTTAATGATCTAGGACGCGTAGTTTAATGATCTAGGAGGTAGTTTGATGATCTGAGAGGTAGTTTGATGATCTGGGAGGTAGTTTGATAATCTGGGAGGTAGTTTAATGATCTAGGAGGTAGTTTATTGATCTAGGAGGTAGTTTGATGATCTGGGAGGTAGTTTGATGATCTGGGAGGTAGTTTGATTATCTGGGAGGTAGTTTGATTATTTGGGAGGTAGTTTAATGATCTAGGAGGTAGTTTATTGATCTAGGAGGTAGTTTAATGATCTAGGAGGTAGTTTAATGATCTAAGAGGTAGTTTAATGATCTAAGAGGTAGTTTAATGATCTAGGAGGTAGTTTAATGATCTAGGAGGTAGTTTAATGATCTAGGAGGTAGTTTGATGATCTGAGAGGTAGTTTGATGATCTGGGAGGTAGTTTGATAATCTGGGAGGTAGTTTGATAATCTGGGAGGTAGTTTAATGATCTAGGAGGTAGTTTATTGATCTAGGAGGTAGTTTAATGATCTAAGAGGTAGTTTAATGATCTAAGAGGTAGTTTAATGATCTAAGAGGTAGTTTAATGATCTAGGAGGTAGTTTATTGATCTAGGAGGTAGCTTAATGATCTAAGAGGTAGTTTAATGATCTAAGAGGTAGTTTAATGATCTAGGAGGTAGTTTAATGATCTAGGACGCGTAGTTTAATGATCTAGGAGGTAGTTTGATGATCTGAGAGGTAGTTTAATGATCTAGGAGGTAGTTTATTGATCTAGGAGGTAGTTTAATGATCTAAGAGGTAGTTTAATGATCTAAGAGGTAGTTTAATGATCTAGGAGGTAGTTTAATGATCTAGGAGGTAGTTTAATGATCTAGGACGCGTAGTTTAATGATCTAGGAGGTAGTTTGATGATCTGAGAGGTAGTTTGATGATCTGGGAGGTAGTTTGATAATCTGGGAGGTAGTCTGATTTTTTGGGAGGTAGTTAAGCTGGCATGTACTTTGAGTTTTTTGGAGATTTAGATATTTTGATTAGCACTATAATTATCTGGAAGGTAAGGTGTAAAACAGAGTTAATTTTCGGTAAACCAGCTAGACAATTTCGAATGGCAATCAATATTATGCATTCCCTAAAATGGAAATTTCGCAATAGTGCCTAGACTGATTTCCATATATGGTAAGGGTTGTTTCAGCTTGCTCGCTGTTATCGATTACCATATTTGGTTATTTGTCAAAACGAATCCTTTGTATTTTGTCTTTAAAAGATAAGACCATCTACGTACACTGCTTGCTAGTTTAGCTTCCTTAGCTGTATTCGCCTTACCTGGAGCCACGCCCAATTTCTTCCCTTCCAGCATTTTGATCTGTTAAAAGACATAACAAACTTACATAGTGTCCTTTAGTGCCATAAAATGATGATCTTGCGATTCAATCCACTTTAGCTTTCAATTGTTTTAAAGCTGCTACTCGAATAGCGCTACTGAAATGAGTAGAGTGTTGAACATTTTTTGGATTCCTAAACAATAAACGAAATGAATGATCCTAAATATAAAAATCCCATGGGCCACCCTCCCTTGTCGCAATTCAATTTCTAATCCCAACGCCTGTCCGCTCTCCCTTGTCCCGTGCAGGGCGGTGCTGCGGCAGGACATGAGCTGGTACGACCAGCAGTCCAGCGGCGAGCTGACCACACGTCTAGCCGACGATCTCGAACGAATCCGCGAAGGCCTCGGCGACAAGACTAGCATCGTGATCCAGGCTCTGGCCGGCTTCATCTCCGGCTTTGTCATCGGTTTCGTCAAGAGCTGGAAGATGACGCTGGTGATGATGTCATTGACGCCTCTGCTGGCTATCGGCGGCGGCCTGATGGGCCGCATGATCAGCACGATGACCTCCAGAGAGCAGAAGGCCTACGCCAAGGCCGGCGCCGTGGCCGAGGAGACGGTCAGCTGCATCCGCACCGTCATCGCCTTCTGCGGCCAGCAGGACGAGGAGGAGCGCTACGCCAAGGAGCTCGAGGGCTCCATGCGCGAGGGGATCAAGAAGGTGCGGACGGCCACCATTTTCTCCATCATCGATCGAGAGGGGAGAATGGCCAGGGGATAATTAAGTGGCGCCTGATAAGAACTGTGGATTGTAAACAATAAGAGAGAAGTAGAGGACAAGAAAAAGTGATGAGGGGAATAAAGAAGAGAAACAGAATGAAGGTAAAAAGAAAGCAGAAGGGGAAGAAAGGAGACATTTATAAGTTTATGGAAACAGAAAAACAAAAAGATACAAAACAAAAAGGGAAACAGAAATAGGGGAAGACCGGACCCAAAGAGAAGAAAAGACGGGAAGCAAAAAGAAGGGAAGACGGGAAGCAAAAGGAAGGAAAGATGGGAAACAAAAAAGGGGAAGACGGGAAACAAAAAGAAGGGGAGACGGGAAACAAAAAGAAGGGGAGACGGGAAGCAAAAAGAAGGAAAGATGGGAAACAAAAAGATGGGAAGATGGGAAACAAAAGGAAGGGAAGATGGGAAACAAAAAGAAGGGAAGATGGGAAACAAAAAGAAGGGAAGATGGGAAACAAAAAGAAGGGAAGACGGGAAACAAAAAGAAGGGGAGACGGGAAGCAAAAAGAAGGAAAGATGGGAAACAAAAAGAAGGGAAGACGGGAAACAAAAAAGGGAAGACGGGAAGCAAAAAGAAGGGGAGACGGGAAGCAAAAAGAAGGGGAGATGGGAAACAAAAAGAAGGGAAGACGGGAAGCAAAAAGAAGGAACGATGGGAAACAAAAAGAAGGAAAGATGGGAAACAAAAAGAAGGGAAGATGGGAAACAAAAAGAAGGGAAGACGGGAAACAAAAAGAAGGGAAGACGGGAAACAAAAAGAAGGGGAGACGGGAAGCAAAAAGAAGGAAAGATGGGAAACAAAAAAAGGGAAGACGGTAAGCAAAAAGAAGGGAAGACGGGAAGCAAAAAGAAGGGGAGACGGGAAACAAAAAGAAGGGAAGACGGGAAGCAAAAAGAAGGGGAGAGGGGAAACAAAAAGAAGGGAAGACGGGAAACAAAAATAAGGAGAGACGGGAAACAAAAGGAAGGAAATATGGGAAACAAAAAGAAGGGAAGACGGGAAACAAAAAGAATGGAAGACAAAAAACAAAAAGGAAAGATTCCCTTAAAAATCGATTTCTACGAGCAAAGCAAAAAGAAGCCCTCGTAAAATTAACGATAAAGCAAAAGAAAGCGGATAGGAGGCTGAAGTGCCAGATATCGCTAAATAGTCCGCGTGTTAACAAAAAGCCGCTGTTCACGTGTCCAGAGCGTGATCCAAGGCGCCGGCATGGGCTTCGTGATGTTCACCCTGTTCGCCGCCTACTGCCTGGCCTTCTGGTTCGGCGCCACCCAGGTGAAGGAATGGCAGGAGACTCTGGGCGCCTCCGGACTCGAGCCGGGCGCCATTTTCACTGTGTTCTTCTGCGTCATGATCGGCTCCTTCAGCATTGGCATGGCCGGCCAGCCCTTCTCGCAGGTGATCTCACGTGTGATGTCTAATCTCACCCCATCATTCGCAGTCATTAATTTCTAATCTCACCCCATGATTCGCAGTCATTCATTTCTAATCTCACCCCATGATTCGCAGTCATATCTAATCTCACCCCATGATTCGCAGCCATTAATTTCTAATCTCACCCAATGATTCGGAGTCATTAATTTCTAATCTCACCCCATGATTCGGAGTCATTAATTTCTAATCTCACCCCATGATTCGCAGTCATTAATTTCTAATCTCACCCCATGATTCGCAGTCATTAATTTCTAATCTCACCCCATGATTCGCAGTCATCCATTTCTAATCTCACCCCATGATTTGGAGTCATTAATTTCTAATCTCACCCCATGATTTGGAGTCATTAATTTCTAATCTCACCCCATGATTTGGAGTCATCCATTTCTAATCTCACCCCATGATTTGGAGTCATTAATTTCTAATCTCACCCCATGATTCGCAGTCATTAATTTCTAATCTCACCCCATGATTCGCAGTCATCCATTTCTAATCTCACCCCATGATTTGGAGTCATTAATTTCTAATCTCACCCCATGATTCGCAGTCGTTTATTTCTAATCTCACCTCATCATTCGCAGTCATATCTAATCTTACCCCATGATTTGCAGTCATATCTAATCTCACTCCATGATTCGTAGTCATATCTAATCTCACCCCATAATTCGCGGTCATATCTAATCTCACACTATGATTAGCAGTCATATCTAATCTCACCCCATAAACTGCAGTCATATCTAATCTCACCCCATAATTCGCAGTCATATCTAATCTCACCCGTCTCCCCTTCCCATCTCCCCTCCAGGTGGTGTCGGCCCAGGGCGCGGCGGCCACCATTTTCTCCATCATCGATCGCAAAACGGCCATCGACTCAGACAGCGAGACCGGTGAGAAGCCGTCCGGCTGCGCCGGCCACATCGAACTCCGCGACGTGGCTTTCAAATATCCGACTAGGCCGGACGTGCCCGTACTGCGCGGCGTGTCCTTCAGCATCCAGCCGGGCCAGACCGTCGCCCTGACCGGCCCGTCCGGCTGCGGCAAGTCCTCAATTGTTAAGCTGATCCTTAGATTCTACGATCCCGAGGCCGGCTGCCTGTTGATTGACGGGCGCGACGTGCGTGATTTGAACGTTCAATGGTACAGGAGCCGCATCGGGCTGGTGTCCCAGGAGCCGGTTCTGTTTAGCGGTTCTATTAAGTGCGTGATTTACTGTCTTAATTTTTGCTCAATTGATTGTATGTACTATTGGTAAAAGTGCATCGACTGTAATTAAAGTACAAAGACTACCTTTAAAGTACACATACTATTTAAAGTACAACTAGCTACCAACAGAACTCAGACTACGATTCCTATAAACAGTGTTCCAATAGCGTAACGCAGACCGCTAGTAAGTGTACCGGTTTATCGTCAAAGCACAAAGACCACCGAACTTTTTAGTAAGTGAATAGAATAACGGATAAGCACCTGTATTATTGTTTTGGTCAAAGACTACTTATAAAGTAGTAACAAGTAGACTATAAGTAAATTACAAACTATTTTTAACTTTGTCTAAAGTACAAAGAGCTACCGAGGGAAGAACAAAGACTAATTGTGTAGACATGAAAATTTTATTAAACAGAAATGCTAACAAAGTACACAAAAAGTGCAAAGATATTTTGATAAAGTACACTTACTATCAGTAAATTACAAATTATCATGTAGCGTATGCACATCGCCCTAGTATCTTTCTAATAAATCAATCAGGGAGAACATTCGGATGGGCCGGGAGGACGTCATAGACGACGAAATGGTGGCCGCCTGCAAGCAGGCCAACGCGCACAAATTCATCAGCCGCCTGCCTGACGGCTACGACACTCTGGTTGGCGAGCGGGGCGCCCAACTGAGCGGCGGCCAGAAACAGCGGGTGGCCATCGCCAGGGCTCTGGTGCGCCGGCCGGCCATCCTGCTCCTCGACGAGGCCACCTCCGCGCTAGACGCCGAGAGCGAATCTGTTGTTCAGGTATATTCGAATATTCGTTATATACTACTCATATCTCATCGTCAAAGAGCAGTAGTAGCATTCAGTTGTGCTTCTTAGAATCTACGATTTTCAAATGATCCTACTAAAGACTTTTTTAGGAACCATCCTGAATCTCCTAGACCTTCAGGAGACCATCCTGAATATCCTAGACCTTCAGGAGACCATCCTGAACATCCCAGACCTTCAGGAGACCACCCTGAATATCCCAGACCTTCAGGAGACCATCCTGAACATCCCAGACCTTCAAGAGACCACCCTGAATATCCCAGACCTTCAGGAGACCATCCTGAATATCACAGACCTTCAGGAGACCATCTTGAATATCACAGACCTTCAGGAGATCATCCTGAATATCCCAGACCTACAGGAGACCATCATGAAATATCCCAGATCTTCAGAAGATCATCTAAAAAATCCTAGGCCTCCAGAAAGATCAATATTAAGAAACGAAATCCTCAGTCAAATCGCACCCTGTGCAGGAGGCGCTGGACAAAGCCGGCGAGGGCATCACAACGCTGGTGATCGCCCACCGACTCAGCACAGTCCGCAACGCCGACCTGATCCTGTCCATCAACGAGGGTCGCGTTGTCGAGGCCGGCACCCACGAGCAGCTGCTGGCCAACCGCGGTCTGTACTACCAGCTGGTCTCGCTGCAGACCTTCGCCGACGACGATCAGCATCGTCGAAAGAAGCCGCGTCAGGGTAGCGGCAAAAAGCCGGCCGGCAGCGACAATTCAAGCAACGCTGACGAGGGCGTCGACACCGGCGACGACTACGACGACGAGGACGTCGACAAGGTCGCCGCGTCGAACGGGCACAATGCGGACGCGGCCAACGGCAAAAAGGCTAACGGCGACGTGCCCGACGTTGCTTTCGAACTTGGCAACGGCAAACAAGCGGCTGCCGCTGAAGAGAAAAGTCCCAGCAAGAAGAAGCGTAAGTTCTTCAGTTATTTGTTGGGTCATTTAGTTATTCATTGGTTCGCTCATAGATTCATTGAGTCATCAATTCAGCAATTCAGTTTTTCACTGCTTTATTCAGTCATTTCTTAGGTCATTTAGTTATTTATTACGTATTTCAGTCATTTATTACGTAATTCAGTCATTCCTTAGGTCATTCAGTCATTGATTGGGTCATCCAGTCATTGATTGGGTCATTCAGTCATTGATTGGGTCATCCAGTCATTGATTGGGTCATCCAATCATTGATTGGGTCATCCAATCATTGATTGGGTCATCCAGTCATTGATTGTGTCGTCCAGTCATTGATTGGGTCATCCAGTCATTGATTGGGTCATCCAGTCATTGATTGGGTCATCCAGTCATTGATTGGGTCATCCAGTCATTGATTGTGTCGTCCAGTCATTGATTGGGTCATCCAGTCATTGATTGTGTCGTCCAGTCATTGATTGGGTCATCCAGTCATTGATTGGGTCATCCAGTCATTGATTGGGTCATCCAGTCATTGATTGGGTCATCCAGTCATTGATTGTGTCGTCCAGTCATTGATTGGGTCATCCAGTCATTGATTGGGTCATCCAGTCGTTGAACTGTTCAGTTGATCTTTCACTCCTTGGCTGAGGTCTCGCCGCACCCTCCCGCTGTCGCATTCGCTCCGCCCGCCGCCTCCGCAGTCAGCGACAAAGAGGCCCGAGAGGCCGAACAGAAGACCCTGCTAGCCAAAGCGCCGGGCTTCTTCGACATCCTTCGAATGAACAGCCCGGAGGCCGGCTACATCGTGCTGGCCTGCCTCGGCGCCCTGCTCAACGGCGGCGGCATGCCGGTGTTTGCCGTTTTCTTCTCCGAGGTGATCGCCGTGTTCAGCAAAATTGGCGACCAGATGCTGCGCGAGGCCACCTTCTGGGCGTTGATGTTTCTTGTACTCGGCGCCAGCCAGTTGCTAGGCAACCTGTTTATGAGCATCGGCCTCGGCGTTGCCGGCGAACGATTGACCCGCCGACTGCGGACAATGTACTTTAGCGCCGTACTCCGTCAGGACATGAGCTACTTCGACAATCCCGACAATTCAGTCGGCGCCGTCACCACCCGGCTGGCTAACGACGCTTCCAATGCCAAAGGCGCGTCCGGCGTCCGGCTGGCGATGCCGCTGCAGGCGCTGTTCGGCGTCGGGCTGGGCCTGGGCATCGCCATGTACTACGGCTGGATGCTGGCGCTCATGATTGTCGGCTGCGTGCCGTTCATGGCCATCGCCGGCTCCATCCACATGGCCTACCAGACCAAGTCGCAGAAGGCCACGGACAAGAACTCCGAGCTGGCCGGCCAGACGGCGGCCGAGGCTATTGAAAATCTGCCGACAGTGCAGAGCCTGTGCCGGGAGGCCACGTTTTTTAAGCGCTACTGCGACTACCTGGCCGGCCCGTATCGGAAACGGCTGATTGGCACCGTTCTGGGCGGCCTGACCTACGGCTTCTCTCAGGTTGGCCTTCCGCACATTTATAGCTGGGATTTACCCAAATCTGATTGGGATTTCCCATGTATTCGATTGCGAAATCCAATATTGGATTGGGATTTACCATATCATTTATAGATTTCCCATATCCTATTTAGATTTCCGATGGATTTGCCATATAGATTTCGCGTATCCTGTATGGATTTCCCTTATCCTGTATGGATTTCCCTTATCCTGTATGGATTTCCCATATCCTGTATGGATTTCCCATATCCTGTATGGATTTCCCTTATCCTGTATGGATTTCCCTTATCCTGTATGGATTTCCCATATCCTGTATGGATTTCCCATATCCTGTATGGGTTTCCCATATCCTGTATGGGTTTCCCATATCCTGTATGGATGTCCCATATCCTGTGTGGTTTTCCCAAATCCTGTATGGATTTCTCATATCCTGTGTGGATTTCCCATATCCTGTATGGATTTCCCATATCCTGTATGGATTTCCCATATCCTGTATGGATTTCCCATATCCTGTATGGATTTCCCATATCCTGTATGGATTTCCCATATCCTGTATGGATTTCTCATATCCTGTGTGGATTTCCCATATCCTGTATGGATTTCCCTTATCCTGTATGGATTTCCCATATCCTGTATGGGTTTCCCATATCCTGTATGGGTTTCCCATATCCTGTATGGATGTCCCATATCCTGTGTGGTTTTCCCAAATCCGTTCGCGAATCCCCGAATCCGACAGGGAATTCCCATATTCGCTGGGGATTTCCTGTTTCTTATTTACGATTTACATTTGGGACGGATTTCCCCTACTTTAGATAGGGAATTCCCACTTTATGAATTAAGAATTTACTCCAGCCCTCGACAACCCGCGCCCCACCCTCAGGGCATGGTCTTCTTCATGTACGCCGCCGCCTTCCGCTTCGGGGCCTACTTGGTCGGCGCCGGCAAGATGGAGCCCAGCAACGTCTTCAAGGTGTTCTTCGCCATCACCTTCGCCGGCCTGATGGTCGGCCAGACGTTCTCGCTCATACCGGACTACGCCAAGGCCAGGATCTCGGCCGGCTACATTCTCGAGCTAGTTGCTAAGCAACCGTTGATTGACAACCTGTCTAAGGACGGCAAGAGGCCGGAATCTGTGCGCGGCGAACTCGCCCTGGAAGACGTGCAGTTCAGCTACCCGCAGAGGCCGGGCGTGGAGGTCCTGCGCGGCCTCAGCCTGTCCTTCCCGGCCGGACAGACCATCGCTCTGGTGGGCGTGTCCGGCTGCGGCAAGTCCACCGTCATGGCGCTGCTGCAGCGCTTCTACGATCCCCGCCAGGGCCGCGTGACCCTGGACGGCGCCGATCTGCGCGAGCTCAACGTGTCCTGGCTGAGGCGCAACATCCGGGTTGTGTCCCAGGTATCTTTCGCTTCCACTTCGATGCGCTATCCCATCCTCTATCCCAAAATCTATACTTTTCATTCTCTATGTCACACTCTATCCCATTCTCTTTCCCATCCCCTAACCCACACTCTATCCCATTCTCTAACCCACACTCTATCCCATTCTCTTTCCCATCCTCTAACCCACACTCTATCCCATTCTCTTTCTCATCCTCTATGTCACACTTTATCCCATTCTCTTTCCCATCTTCTAACCCACACTCTATCCATTCCTCTAACCCACACTCTATCCATTCACTTTCCCATCCTCTATGTCACACTCTATCCCATTCTCTTCTCCATCCTCTAAGCCACACTCTATCCCATTCATTCTCTTTCCCATCCTCTATGTCACACTCTATCCCATTCTCTTCTCCATCCTCTAAGCCACACTCTATCCCATACTCTTTTCCCTTTCTATCCCATCTCTTTCCAATTTCTTATCATTCATTCCCACTGCTTATCCTGTGTTCCATTAATCACCCCACTCTCTGTCCTATCCTATTTTTTGACTATCCGAACCCAAGCTCATACGCTCCGCCTTCTCTCAATCTCGCTATCCAAGACTCCAATCCCTCCTGTCAATCGCAGGAGCCGGTGCTGTTCGCGCGCAGCATCGAGGCCAACATAGTGTACGGCCTGGACTCGGAGCAGTTCGTCACGCACGAGGCCGTGGAGGCCGCGGCCAAGCAGAGCAACATTCACGACTTCGTGTCCGGCCTGCCGTCCGGCTACGCCACCGAGGTCGGCGAGAAGGGAGCCCAGCTGAGCGGCGGCCAGAAACAGCGGGTGGCCCTCGCCAGGGCTCTGGTTAATCGGCCCAAAATTTTGCTGCTGGACGAGGCCACGTCTGCTCTGGACACTGAGAGCGAGGCGATTGTGCAGGTGCGATTGGGCACCGCTCTGTCTGTCTGCCTTAGTGTCTGACTGTGTGTCTGTGTCTGTCTGCCTGTCTGTCTGCCTGTCTGTCTGTCTGTCTGACTGTCTGTCTGCCTGTCTGTCTGTCTGCCTGTCTGTCTGCCTGTCTGTCTGTCTGTCTGTCTGACTGTCTGTCTGCCTGTCTGTCTGTCTGTGTCTGTCTGTCTGTGTGTCTTTGTCAGTCTGTCGTCTGTCTGTCTGTCTGTCTGCCTGTCTGACTGTCTGTCTGTCTGTGTCTGTCTGTCTGTCTGTCTGTCTGTCTGACTGTCTGTCTGTGTCTGTCTGTCTGTGTGTCTGTCTGTCTGTCTGACTGTCTGTCTGTGTCTGTCTGTCTGTGTGTCTGCCTGTCTGTCTGTCTGTCTGACTGTCTGTCTGTCTGTCTGCCTATCTGTCTGTCTGTCTGTCTGTCTGTCTGTCTGTCTGCCTATCTGTCTGTCTGTCTGTCTGTCTGTCTGCCTATCTGTATGATATGTCCGTCTGTCTGTATGTCAGCCTCTCTGTCTATCTGTTCTGTCTGTCTGTGTGTTGTCTGACTCTTAGCTTGCCTGTTTCTGTCTGTCGTAGTGCTGCTATTTTTGTTGTAATACTGAATTTAATCTTTAGGGTTGGGTTTTCCTGCAGTATTGCAGCTCTTGTCCCTGTTAATCTGTTACCTCTGCGCACAGCTGATACGCTCCAAATTTAATTAAGAAACCCTTCAAATTTAAAAATACCAGGCCGCGCTGGAGGAGGCTCGCCAGGGCCGGACCTGCATCCTCATCGCCCACCGGCTGTCCACCGTGCAGAACGCTGACCGAATCGTGGTGATCGAGCAGGGCCAGATTGTCGAGGAGGGCACCCACGCGGAGCTCATGCGCCTCGGCGGCGCCTACTACGCCCTGGCCAGCGGCGCCAAGAAGCCCGGCGCTGCTGGCGGCCCGGCCGACAGCTCCGGCCCGCCTCCCATGGCTTACGAAGAGGCGGTGGCCGTCAAAGACAAAATTAATCCGCCCGTTGATCCGCCTGTCGACGCGTAACTGATTGATTTTTCGGGGATTTAAAACAATCTTGGCTAGCAACGATTGTTACCTTAGCAACTAGGGTTAATACAATTAGCGATTCTGTATTTCGAATGCGTGGCAACATAAAACAGCAGGCTTACCTTAGTTGCCTGCAATAACTTTAACTACTTTCCTCAAAGCTGTAGCAACGCTATTTTTTTGTTATAATCATACTGGTAAAACACAATGTAATATTTGTGTGTAAAAATCAAATATCGCTCATCTGAGACTTAATTAAAACAAACTATTAACAGCATCTCAAATAATTCCATACTCTCTACTCCATGTTGATATGCAGAAACGATTCGTCAGCTAATTACTATCAAATTTTCTCACTCTTATTTTATAAATAGACTGTGCCCGCTACCCGTAAAGATTTCCGTGAATCCTATTTTTGTTTGGCCTCCCAACTCCTACATCTATCTTGCCCGTGTAGTGTTTTTGCTTTTATAAATTCCGCGCCTCAATTTGTATTTTGGATTAGTTTTTCTAAGTTGAAATCGAGTAACTATATTTTCCTCACCCTCGTAATTTTCATGCTTTTTTAGTAACCAATCCGGTTTCTATGGCGACGCCCAGTCCCAGTTGGACCCGGATTCAGATCCGCCCCAAGCATCGCCATTTCTAGCTGTAATTTTTCTATTGGCGCCATTAATTTCTGTGCGATTGTAGAAATCGATTTTTAAATAAAAATTTGAACATTTCCTCTTCTACCAGCAGGGACCACCGCTGCTCCGTTGCAAAACTAAATTAAAGCCTGGATTTCTCATAATTCTGTTATTTGTGCCTTTTAATTTGAGAGTTGCGTTTTAGATGACTACGTGAGCTCCAAAGGGGATATTCTCAAAAAGGAGAATCTAAAAAAGAATTTTAATCTCAGGCATTTAGGGGCGATTCTCATGCTTTTAGGGGCGATACTTCTCATGCTTTTTAGGGGGATTCTTCACTTACTTTTAGAGACAATTCTTCTCATGCTTTTTAGGGGGATTCTTCACTTACTTTTAGAGACAATTCTTCTCATGCTTTTTAGGGGGGGTTCTTCACTTACTTTTAGAGACAATTCTTCTCATGCTTTTTAGGGGGATTCTTCACTTACTTTTAGAGACAATTCTTCTCATGCTTTTTAGGGGGATTCTTCACTTACTTTTAGAGACAATTCTTCTCATGCTTTTTAGGGGGGGTTCTTCACTTACTTTTAGAGACAATTCTTCTCATGCTTTTTAGGGGGATTCTTCACTTACTTTTAGAGACAATTCTTCTCATGCTTTTTAGGGGGGGTTCTTCACTTACTTTTAGAGACAATTCTTCTCATGCTTTTTAGGGGGGATTCTTCACTTACTTTTAGAGACAATTCTTCTCATGCTTTTTAGGGGGGATTCTTCACTTACTTTTAGAGACAATTCTTCTCATGCTTTTTAGGGGGATTCTTCACTTACCTTTAGAGACAATTCTTCTCATGCTTTTTAGGGGGATTCTTCACTTACTTTTAGAGGCGATTCTTCTCATGCTTTTTAGGGGGATTCTTCACTTACTTTTAGAGGCGATTCTTCTCATGCTTTTTAGGGGGATTCTTCACTTACTTTTAGAGACAATTCTTCTCATGCTTTTTAGGGGGATTCTTTACTTACTTTTAGAGACAATTCTTCTCATGCTTTTTAGGGGGGTTTCTTCACTTACTTTTAGAGACAATTCTTCTCATGCTTTTTAGGGGGGATTCTTCACTTACTTTTAGAGACAATTCTTCTCATGCTTTTTAGGGGGGATTCTTCACTTACTTTTAGAGACAATTCTTCTCATGCTTTTTAGGGGGGATTCTTCACTTACTTTTAGAGACAATTCTTCTCATGCTTTTTAGGGGGATTCTTCACTTACTTTTAGAGACAATTCTTCTCATGCTTTTTAGGGGGGATTCTTCACTTACTTTTAGAGACAATTCTTCTCATGCTTTTTAGGGGGATTCTTCACTTACTTTTAGAGACAATTCTTCTCATGCTTTTTAGGGGGATTCTTCACTTACTTTTAGAGACAATTCTTCTCATGCTTTTTAGGGGGATTCTTCACTTACTTTTAGAGACAATTCTTCTCATGCTTTTTAGGGGGGATTCTTCACTTACTTTTAGAGACAATTCTTCTCATGCTTTTTAGGGGGATTCTTCACTTACTTTTAGAGACAATTCTTCTCATGCTTTTTAGGGGGGATTCTTCACTTACTTTTAGAGACAATTCTTCTTATGCTTTTTAGGGGGATTCTTCACTTACTTTTAGAGACAATTCTTCTCATGCTTTTTAGGGGGATTCTTCACTTACTTTTAGAGACAATTCTTCTCATGCTTTTTAGGGGGGATTCTTCACTTACTTTTAGAGACAATTCTTCTCATGCTTTTTAGGGGGATTCTTCACTTACTTTTAGAGACAATTCTTCTCATGCTTTTTAGGGGGATTCTTCACTTACTTTTAGAGACAATTCTTCTCATGCTTTTTAGGGGGATTCTTCACTTACTTTTAGAGACAATTCTTCTCATGCTTCTTAGGGGGATTCTTCACTTACTTTTAGAGGCGATTCTTCTCATGCTTTTTAGGGGGATTCTTCACTTACTTTTAGAGACAATTCTTCTCATGCTTTTTAGGGGGATTCTTCACTTACTTTTAGAGACAATTCTTCTCATGCTTTTTAGGGGGGATTCTTCACTTACTTTTAGAGACAATTCTTCTCATGCTTTTTAGGGGGATTCTTCACTTACTTTTAGAGACAATTCTTCTCATGCTTTTTAGGGGGGATTCTTCACTTACTTTTAGAGACAATTCTTCTCATGCTTTTTAGGGGGGATTCTTCACTTACTTTTAGAGACAATTCTTCTCATGCTTTTTAGGGGGATTCTTCACTTACTTTTAGAGACAATTCTTCTCATGCTTTTTAGGGGGATTCTTCACTTACTTTTAGAGACAATTCTTCTCATGCTTTTTAGGGGGGATTCTTCACTTACTTTTAGAGACAATTCTTCTCATGCTTTTTAGGGGGGATTCTTCGCTTACTTTTAGAGACAATTCTTCTCATGCTTTTTAGGGGGGGTTCTTCACTTACTTTTAGAGACAATTCTTCTCATGCTTTTTAGGGGGGATTCTTCACTTACTTTTAGAGACGATTCTTCTCATGCTTTTTAGGGGGATTCTTCACTTACTTTTAGAGACAATTCTTCTCATGCTTTTTAGGGGGGATTCTTCGCTTACTTTTAGAGACAATTCTTCTCATGCTTTTTAGGGGGGATTCTTCGCTTACTTTTAGAGACAATTCTTCTCATGCTTTTTAGGGGGGATTCTTCGCTTACTTTTAGAGACAATTCTTCTCATGCTTTTTAGGGGGGGTTCTTCACTTACTTTTAGAGACAATTCTTCTCATGCTTTTTAGGGGGATTCTTCACTTACTTTTAGAGACAATTCTTCTCATGCTTTTTAGGGGGATTCTTCACTTACTTTTAGAGACAATTCTTCTCATGCTTTTTAGGGGGGGTTCTTCACTTACTTTTAGAGACAATTCTTCTCATGCTTTTTAGGGGGATTCTTCACTTACTTTTAGAGACAATTCTTCTCATGCTTTTTAGGGGGGGTTCTTCACTTACTTTTAGAGACAATTCTTCTCATGCTTTTTAGGGGGGATTCTTCACTTACTTTTAGAGACAATTCTTCTCATGCTTTTTAGGGGGGATTCTTCACTTACTTTTAGAGACAATTCTTCTCATGCTTTTTAGGGGGATTCTTCACTTACCTTTAGAGACAATTCTTCTCATGCTTTTTAGGGGGATTCTTCACTTACTTTTAGAGGCGATTCTTCTCATGCTTTTTAGGGGGATTCTTCACTTACTTTTAGAGGCGATTCTTCTCATGCTTTTTAGGGGGATTCTTCACTTACTTTTAGAGACAATTCTTCTCATGCTTTTTAGGGGGATTCTTCACTTACTTTTAGAGACAATTCTTCTCATGCTTTTTAGGGGGGTTTCTTCACTTACTTTTAGAGACAATTCTTCTCATGCTTTTTAGGGGGGATTCTTCACTTACTTTTAGAGACAATTCTTCTCATGCTTTTTAGGGGGGATTCTTCACTTACTTTTAGAGACAATTCTTCTCATGCTTTTTAGGGGGGATTCTTCACTTACTTTTAGAGACAATTCTTCTCATGCTTTTTAGGGGGATTCTTCACTTACTTTTAGAGACAATTCTTCTCATGCTTTTTAGGGGGGATTCTTCACTTACTTTTAGAGACAATTCTTCTCATGCTTTTTAGGGGGATTCTTCACTTACTTTTAGAGACAATTCTTCTCATGCTTTTTAGGGGGATTCTTCACTTACTTTTAGAGACAATTCTTCTCATGCTTTTTAGGGGGATTCTTCACTTACTTTTAGAGACAATTCTTCTCATGCTTTTTAGGGGGGATTCTTCACTTACTTTTAGAGACAATTCTTCTCATGCTTTTTAGGGGGATTCTTCACTTACTTTTAGAGACAATTCTTCTCATGCTTTTTAGGGGGGATTCTTCACTTACTTTTAGAGACAATTCTTCTTATGCTTTTTAGGGGGATTCTTCACTTACTTTTAGAGACAATTCTTCTCATGCTTTTTAGGGGGATTCTTCACTTACTTTTAGAGACAATTCTTCTCATGCTTTTTAGGGGGGATTCTTCACTTACTTTTAGAGGCGATTCTTCTCATGCTTTTTAGGGGGATTCTTCACTTACTTTTAGAGACAATTCTTCTCATGCTTTTTAGGGGGATTCTTCACTTACTTTTAGAGACAATTCTTCTCATGCTTTTTAGGGGGATTCTTCACTTACTTTTAGAGACAATTCTTCTCATGCTTCTTAGGGGGATTCTTCACTTACTTTTAGAGGCGATTCTTCTCATGCTTTTTAGGGGGATTCTTCACTTACTTTTAGAGACAATTCTTCTCATGCTTTTTAGGGGGATTCTTCACTTACTTTTAGAGACAATTCTTCTCATGCTTTTTAGGGGGGATTCTTCACTTACTTTTAGAGACAATTCTTCTCATGCTTTTTAGGGGGATTCTTCACTTACTTTTAGAGACAATTCTTCTCATGCTTTTTAGGGGGGATTCTTCACTTACTTTTAGAGACAATTCTTCTCATGCTTTTTAGGGGGGATTCTTCACTTACTTTTAGAGACAATTCTTCTCATGCTTTTTAGGGGGATTCTTCACTTACTTTTAGAGACAATTCTTCTCATGCTTTTTAGGGGGATTCTTCACTTACTTTTAGAGACAATTCTTCTCATGCTTTTTAGGGGGGATTCTTCACTTACTTTTAGAGACAATTCTTCTCATGCTTTTTAGGGGGGATTCTTCGCTTACTTTTAGAGACAATTCTTCTCATGCTTTTTAGGGGGGGTTCTTCACTTACTTTTAGAGACAATTCTTCTCATGCTTTTTAGGGGGATTCTTCACTTACTTTTAGAGACGATTCTTCTCATGCTTTTTAGGGGGATTCTTCACTTACTTTTAGAGACAATTCTTCTCATGCTTTTTAGGGGGGATTCTTCGCTTACTTTTAGAGACAATTCTTCTCATGCTTTTTAGGGGGGATTCTTCGCTTACTTTTAGAGACAATTCTTCTCATGCTTTTTAGGGGGGATTCTTCGCTTACTTTTAGAGACAATTCTTCTCATGCTTTTTAGGGGGGGTTCTTCACTTACTTTTAGAGGCGATTCTTCTCATGCTTTTTAGGGGGGATTCTTCACTTACTTTTAGAGACGATTCTTCTCATGCTTTTAGGTGCGATTCTTCACTTACTTTTAGAGACGATTCTTCTCATGCTTTTAGGTGCGATTCTTCACTTACTTTTAGAGACGATTCTTCTCATGCTTTTAGGTGCGATTCTTCTCAGGCTTTTAGGAAAAATTCTTGTGAGGCGTCATGGATAGGTGGTGCGATAAAATACACCGGTTTTAAATTAAAACAAAGATACAAAAAATAGTACGCTGGTAAGAATAAAAAAACTGTTTTGATTCTGAATAATCAGTGCCTGCTGGTGAGGGTTTGGAGCCTATGAAATTTCTTCTATTTATATTTTATGAATAATTTTTTTGAACAGACGGGGACAGCCTTACAAGCTTATCATGTACAACAGCGGCAGCAGTCCCAGCAAGTTCAATAGGAAGCTTAATAAAAGTGCAAAATCTTTCATTCTTGTTAATACAGACAGATAGACGATCGATCAAATAGTTCGGACATTAAAAAAGGCATTCAAAGAAAAACATTCTGCATTAACGCAATTCAATATGAAATTATGCAGTATTTACCCTCAATCACCGATAATAATACGAGTAATAATCATATATTATTATTAATATTAATAATAACTGGCGGTGCAAACAGCTTATTCACAGGTTGCATGCTTGGATAAGAATCGAGCACATTATGACAGTCAGACACAAACAGAAGGAAAGAATCGGAACGAAAAAAAACGACAAAAAATACGGTGACAACGACGAAATAAACACCACAGAATTGGGAGATCAGTTTCAATACAATTGGGCCAATCAATCAATAATTAATCGATTCGCTCAAATCAACAGAATGATTAATTAAACAATGGATGATGGCTATTTTTAGTATTTAAAAAAACATCACAAACACGGAATCCCTTATTGACAAGCGTTCTGTTCAAGTTCACTTTACAGATCCAAAAATGACGCAACAGCAGACGCCAAACCGCGCTGGAAGTCTCTCTAATCTAACTGAGGGTCCCACAGCCCAATCAGCACGAGCAGCCGCCGCCCTGCTGCTGGCCGCCCTGCTGCCCGGCGCCGCCCTGCAGCTGGATGGCCGGCGGCAGCTCCGAGGCGCCGGCATCGTCCGAGGCGGCCTCCTGGGCCAGGGCGTCCTTGGCGAGCTGCATGAAGGCGGCCTCAACGTTGACAGCCTCCTTGGCGCTGCACTCGAAGTAGGGCATGCTGGACTTGGTCTGCGCCCACTGGGCCGCCCGCTTCTTCGTCACGCCGCGGTTCTCCAGGTCGATCTTGTTGCCAACCAGCACGAAGGGGAAGTTGTCCGGGTCCCGGGGGCTGGCCTGGATTAGGAACTCGTCACGCCACGAGTCCAGCGTCTTGAAGGAGTTCGGCTGCGTCACGTCGTACACTGCGGCGGGGGTGGGGCTGCTGGTTTGGCGATTCTCTGTGTGACAGAGATTCTCTGGGTTGGGCCTGGGGCGATTCTCTGGGTTGGGGCGATTCTCTGGGTGGCTCTCGGGGTTGGGGCGATTCTCTGGGTTGGGCCTGGGGCGATTCTCTGGGTTGGGGCGATTCTCTGGGTGGCTCTCGGGGTTGGGGCGATTCTCTGGGTTGGGCCTGGGGCGATTCTCTGGGTTGGGGCGATTCTCTGGGTTGGGGCGATTCTCTGGGTGATTCTGGGGGTTGGGGCGATTCTCTGGGTGATTCTGGGGGTTGGGGCGATTCTCTGTGTGACAGAGATTCTCTGGGTTGGGCCTGGGGCGATTCTCTGTGTGACAGAGATTCTCTGGGTTGGGCCTGGGGCGATTCTCTGGGTGACAGAGATTCTCTGGGTTGGGCCTGGGGCGATTCTCTGTGTGACAGAGATTCTCTGGGTTGGGCCTGGGGCGATTCTCTGGGTGACAGAGATTCTCTGGGTTGGGGCGATTCTCTGGGTGGCTCTCGGGGTTGGGGCGATTCTCTGGGTGGCTCTCGGGGTTGGGGCGATTCTCTGGGTGGCTCTCGGGGGTTGGGGCGATTCTCTGGGTGGCTCTCGGGGTTGGGGCGATTCTCTGGGTGACAGAGATTCTCTGGGTTGGGGCGATTCTCTGGGTGGCTCTCGGGGTTGGGGCGATTCTCTGGGTGGCTCTCGGGGTTGGGGCGATTCTCTGGGTGGCTCTCGGGGGTTGGGGCGATTCTCTGGGTGGCTCTCGGGGGTTGGGGCGATTCTCTGGGTGGCTCTCGGGGGTTGGGGCGATTCTCTGGGTGGCTCTCGGGGTTGGGGCGATTCTCTGGGTGGCTCTCGGGGTTGGGGCGATTCTCTGGGTGGCTCTCGGGGTTGGGGCGATTCTCTGGGTTGGGCCTGGGGCGATTCTATCGGTGGCTCTCGGGGTTGGGGCGATTCTCTGGGTGACTCTTGAGTTTGGGGCGATTCTCTGGGTTGGGCCTGGGACGATTCTCTGGGTGACACTCTGAGCGACTCTCGGGGGTTGGGGCGATTCTCTGGGTGACACTTGGGGGTTGGGGCGATTCTCTCGGTGGCTCTCGGGGTTGGGGCGATTCTCTGAGCGACTCTCGGGGGTTGGAGCCGTTCTCTGCACAGTGGGAGGTGATTCATTGAGCGGCAAAGGCGATTCTCCCCAGCTCACCCAGCATGCAGGCGTCGGCGCCCCTGTAGAAGGCCACGCCCAGAGACTGGAAGCGCTCCTGGCCGGCGGTGTCCCACAGCTGCAGGGTGACCACCCGGTCATCGACCATGAGCTCCTTGGTGAGAAAGTCCGCGCCAATGGTGGCCTTGTACTGGTTGCTGAACTTCCTGTTCACAAACTGGTTCATCAGGGAGGTCTTGCCGACCCCGGAGTCGCCAAGGATGATCACCTTGAGCAGGATCTTCTTGCGGCTGGCGCTGGACATGATTGGCTTGCTGTGCTAACTGTTTCTACTTATTACACAAAATGCAGCTCAATTTCTGTACTTTTAGTGTGCAGATTTATGACTGTAATTTAATTTTATAGTATGTGTGTTTAGTTACAGTAAAATATTATCGAAACAGGCAAAGTTAAACCAATCAAACCAGCTTTAAAAGGGACTCACTGAATTTGATTTCATTGACATGATTAAACAATAGAATTTATGACAAGCTTAAGCTATTGCATAGGCAACAAATACTTCATACAATTTAAATATATAATTTATTGTTTGTCCCATTTCTTAAATAACTACGAACAATACAAACTTGTGTCCTAAAATTTTTAATTAGAAATAACTACATGAAAATAAATTTTAAATTAATTTGGGCCTAGTGTATATCTGCAATCTGCAATTGCTTTAAATTACTAAATTAAAAGAAGGATATATATATTTATATATAAAAGGATATGCTGTTGGGCTTAAATGATTTAATAACCCACATGCATTTTAGCAGAATAAAGGTATAAATTTTTATTAGAATTCACAAAAGAAGTATAAAAAGTAATTTAAATGTCTGTTTTGACTGAAATTTTTAGGTATTCATAATAACAAAGTTTCTAAAAAGTGTCCAATAGCAACAACAACAAGTTAAATAATGGCTAAGCCTAAAGAAAGTAAAATAAATAAGCAATTAAAAAATGCTATCAAAATATAGCATAACAATTTTGTTTTGCTAGACAAAATTTTTGGCATATACTGGCATATACAAAAAATTTCTGAGTTTAAAGTCCAGTGTATATCTAGAGTCTTCTGAACTATGGGCTTAGTGCTAGATTTTGAGTAGTTTTTACTTAATAATTGCAAATATCATGGGATAACACTTATATTGCTTTTAATACAGTGCTCAAAAAGGTGGCAAAAAACCAGGTTGATACATTAATTTATTTTTTTTTATTAACTATGATATAAAAATATTATCCCAATCAAACATGCCCAATACCTGTCTAACCTGTCCAAACCGGACGAGTGAAATGGCTGCCAGCCAAGGTGTTTCGTGCGATGCCGAATCGCGCAGAAAGTAAATCTGAGCCTTGCAGGCTCGCCCGCACTCAAGGGCTCTTGTCGTGTATATTTGCCATAGACTAATGGCTTTTACTTGTACTTATAATAGGTTGGTGCCCTTGGCACGAATACGCTAATACACAACACCTCCCCCCTAAAGTTAGTCAGACTTTCACTCGTAAGACTTTTTTTTTGGGGTCAATTTGAAGTCGTTGTGGGGGCCTGCGATTCCGAGCAGACCCAGTTCTTCGCTGCGGTGCTTCGCCAGGGTTTCCACCAGTCTCCATTTCCAGGCCCGTTGTACGATTCTGATTGGGTGCCTCTCCGGCTTGAACTGGCAGCCTCCTGCGAAGCAATTTCCTGTTTCGTCGGAGCACGCGGCCACTCGTCAGTCTGACCAGAAAGTCATTGTTCTTCATAACCTCGACCACGACTCCGTACCGATCCCATCGCTTGTGCTGCGTGTCTTGAACAGCCACTCTGTCCCGCACTCGGAGCTTTGGCAGTTGGCTCGCCGTCGTGTTGTAGTAGCGCTCGATCCTATCCCGCTTCTCCGCCGCTCTCCTGTCCACTTCGTCAGATGCCATTTGCCACTCCTTAGCGAATGATCTTCGGTGGGCAGGCAGGGTGTCGCGCACCGGATGCCCGAACACTGTCATGGCTGGGGACCTCCCGTCGGAGCGTGGGGCGTTGCAGTAGATGAGCAGTCCCTGGGACACGTCGTCCCAGTTTGGTTCTCTTGATGTCACGTTCCAGTTGCCTCTGATGATCTTCTTCATCGCTTTAACTGCTGCTTCTGCTCGGCCGTTACTTTGGGGATACATCGGTGACGATCTCCTGTGCTCGACGTTCCATCGGCTCAAGAATCCTTGAAATGGCTTTGCAGCAAATTGTGGTCCGTTGTCTGTCCAGAGCAATTCCGGAACACCTTTTTCGCAGAACCGCTTCCGCAAGGCGTTGATGACCTTGTAGGTCGGTGCGTCAGTCCCGAGGTAGTCCAGTGTCGGCCAGCCAGACTTTCCATCTACAGTTACCAGGAACATCTTCCCAGCGTATTGGAACAAGTCTGCGTGCAGTTCTTGGAATATTCGCTCCGGTTCTTTTCGCGCAACCAGAGGTTCCTTCGGCTGACTCGGTAGGTTCTCCTGGCATGGGACGCATTTTCTCGCAGCCATCTCGATATCGTTGTTTATCCTTCCGATGATTTGTTGCGGGAAGTTTCTTGGAATGATACCGAGCTCGCGGCATGTCTCTCTTGACAAAATCATGCTGGACACTCCGCTGATGACATGAAACTGGCGCTTTAGCTCAACTTTACCCAAGCTTATTTTTAGCTGGATCGATCCCATGGACTTCAGATGCCTACCGTCTACGGCCTGTGGCTGTATGTCGGATGGTAGTAGGTTGTTCGCGTCTTCACCAAGACTTGGCAGCAGGTCCTCTGGGATAGCATTAATAAACGCCCCCGTATCCGGCAGAGCTGAGACGGTCTTTACGCCGTCTTCCGTGCTGATGCTCAGTTGCACACAGGTTGCCGACTTCTCACTTGGCCTGTTGCTGCCCGTAACAGATAGTATCGAATGGAGTTTCTCGGTTCCGACTGCATTCGAGCTACTTTGGCATTGCCTTGCGAAGTGGTTCGCCTTACCACATCTTTTGCATGATTTTCCCCATGCTGGGCATTTCTCTTTGCCGACCTCGTGTTGACGTCCACAGAACTTGCAGCCCCGGTCCGTGGCCGCAGTCCGCCCGCTGGCTTGAGTATGCGGTCCGGTCTTTTGAGCCTCAGCAGTGCCATGATGCCTTGACTGTTTGCCCTTCTTGTACGCTGACGCTCGTCGAAGAGCAGACATTTTCGACGTCTCGTTCTTCATTGCTGCGCAGTTCTTCCTGGAACTTTCCATTGTCTCGCAGATTGTCTTTGCGCGCTCCAGTGTGAGGTTGCTGCCTTCCTCCAATAGCTTCTCGACCGTCGCAGGGTCACGAAGTCCCATCACGATGCGGTCGCGCAGTTGAAGGTCTTCGCAGTTTGCACAGCATCTCTGGAAATTGCATCGAGCTGCCATCTCCTTGATGACCACGAACCAGTCGCTGAACGATTCCCCGTCCTGCTGGTTGCGCAGCCAGAACTCGCGCCGCTCAAAAATGTCATTTTTCTGGCCGCTGATGAACAGCTCCAGTGCCTTGATGGTTTCACCGGCGTCGTCCTTGTGCTCAGCCTTCAGCTGAGGCAGGCTGTCGACGACCCGGAGGGTCTCCATGCTCAGGCAGTGGCGCAATGCGAAGAGCCGCAGCTTTTTCTTCTCAGCTGCCTCTGCGATTCCGTTCAAGCCGGACAGCTCTTCAAATGCTTCCCACAATTTTTTCCATTGTGGGAATAGATGCTTCTGCGATTCGATGTCGAACTGGGGCGCTCCTCTGACGTCGATCTTCGGGGCCATGGCCAGAGTGACTCCACAACATATGTCGATGTCTGGGTCCGTCACTTCAATCTTGGTGAGCTTTCTCAATTAGCTGCTTGCGATGCCATGTTTCGTGCGATGCCGAATCGCGCAGAAAGTAAATCTGAGCCTTGCAGGCTCGCCCGCACTCAAGGGCTCTTGTCGTGTATATTTGCCATAGACTAATGGCTTTTACTTGTACTTATAATAGGTTGGTGCCCTTGGCACGAATACGCTAATACACAACACAAGGTAAGTTGCAAAATTTTTGATAAAAATTGCAAAATCAGCCATGTAAATTGCAAAATTGTTGATTAAAAAATTGCAAAATCAGCAATGTCAATTGCAAAATTGTTGATTAAAAAATTGCAAAATCAGCAATGTCAATTGCAAAATTGTTGATTAAAAAATTGCAAAATTGGCAATGTAAGTTGCAAAACCAGTGAAAATTGAGGCGGTAAGTTGCAAAAGGGAAGGGGTTAGTTGCAAAAAGGAGGGGATAAGTTGCAAAAGGGAAGGGGTAAGTTGCAAAAAGGAGGGGGTAAGTCACAAAAGGGAAGGGGTAAGTTGTAAAAAGAAGAATTGAGAAGATTTAGGCAAAAGTGGTGCGTGGGACTTTTTTTGGTCCTTCAAACTTTGGCCCTAAGTAAGTCACAAAATTGGTCAAAATTGAGGAGGTAAGTTGCAAAATTTTCCTAAAACTAAGTTGCACTAGACGGGTAAAATTTTTAGGTTGGGCATATATGATCCCAATACCTAGGACAGTAACCATTTTGTCAATTGGCCAATTTGCCAACAATCCCAAATGGTAATTGACAAAGTGATTAGTACTCCTTTTGAAAGCATATGTTTAATATTATTTATGCCTTTTATATTTATGTAAATTTAGTTTTTAAAAGGGTATAGGCCTATCTAATAGATTTATCTTTGACCAAACATGGCAACTGGGTTTATTTTTTGTGCTATAGGAATGTTATAGCATCTTGACTTTGAGAATTGCATCTTGAAATTTGATATAGGATGCAATTTTGCATCCTGATTTTTTTAATAAGACTTTTGAAAAATTGCATCCCAAACCCTGAAATCACATCCTAAAATTAAGAGCATGATACAATTTTGCATCCTGTGTCTGGCAAAAAAATAAACCTAGCATGGCAAAATATCAAAATTGCTATTATCCACTTATTTAGCAAATAAGTCTGAAAGACAATCCTCAATAAACCAAATAAACTATGATATATTTGGCCTATGATTCAGGCATTCTGAAAAAAATCATACCTAGGACCAATGGATAGTCTATATTATACTATAGACTATAGTCTAGCCCAAGTCTAGCTAGACTAGCCCAAGAGCCACCCAGAGCCACCTACTAGTCACTTTTTATTGCTAGCAGCTGTCAATCAAAAGCACATCATGCCACTCAATAATTGTCTGATCAGTTGCTATTTACACATGAAACTCTAAGATTTGATAATGATTAGCTGAATAGTATAGCTTAGATTTCAGATATGTTTCATATCAAGTGTTTTTACAATTTTAGCTGCCTTCTTATGCAAAAAAGCTAAAATACTATATTTCCTTCAAAATGGACTCCCCTATGGAGAAATCCTGGCTACATTCTACACTAGCCACTGCCTTAGGGCTTAGGCCTATACAAAACATTTAAAATGTATACATTTTACTTTAAAGTATGATCTACATGTTTCAAATAAAAATAACAGAATATTGTCATTTTTTAAATCATGCATCTTATGGTTTAATTTTTATTGTTTTTAAGCTGAATGACGAATTCTAATTTGTTCTTTGTCGATGCGACGAGTGGATAGGCTCGAATTTACTATCTTAATTTGATTTAAACTTCGCTTCAATATCGTCGACGCTGGTCACATGCATGAAATAAAGGATACGGTAATTATACATTCGGAACTCTATTATAACCTAAAGCTAGCTTAGCATGTCAAATTTACAAAATCTGAATTCTGTGCTATAAAAAAGTTAGCAGCTGTTTGATTACAAAAGGCAAAATTACAATAGATTTTGACTTTTAAAATAAATCCTCGTTAAAACAATATTATGCCAAAAAACTTTTAAAACGTTACATTGACCTAGAAGAAATATCTATGCAACAAATAAAAATAATTAAAAATTTTTTTATTAAAAATGACTGACTTTTGACGCCGTAAATTGGACTTTAGTATGTGAGCCTCTTCACGAAAATCGGTTCTAGAACCAGAATAATTCTGATTCCAGAACCAGAATCGATAGGAAAATGAAGAGCACCGAACAGAACGAGTGCATTATAACCTTTACATACATCTAAAAAGCATGTTATTGAGTGAATTATCATTAAATATTTTCTGTCTATGACTCAGAGCCGTAAAACTATTTTTTCGAATTTTAAAGCACCTAAAAAGTGGTCCTCAAACTAATTATTCTGTGTGGGTTCGAGATATTTTCTCGAACCATGTTCCAGAACCAGAACTAGGTTCCGAACCGTGTTCGAAAACGGAACCATCGATGTGAAGAGCTTCGAACCGGTTCGGTTTTTCAAACCAGCAATGTGAAGAGGCTGTGAGCATTCAGAACTATGTCATTGGGTTTTACTCAATGTGTATGCCTGTTTGCTCTATCGCCTTCAATCCAACCAATCGTGATAAATAAACAGAACGTGTCAATTGTAAATCAACTTGCCTTGGTAGCCAAGACTAGACACACTCCTAAAAAATTGTGATCGAATTAGTGTGCATTAGGACTTAGGATGGTCTTGTGCATTTCATATTTTGTTCGATGCCGAAATCATTTAGCATGCAGAAGAATTACAGTTTACGAACAAATTTACGCTCTGGACCACTACAGCTATTTTTAGACATACGCATGATGCACATCGTTTTTAAATATGAGCTCCAATTGGACTGCTAGAGCAGTGCATAATAAATTGTAATTAAATGGTCAACATAGCACATGAAAGCCAACTAAGCAACCAATATCACGTATCACTAAATTCGCCCTCATAGTTATTAAAAAATTAAGGGCGAAATAATTAAGGCATTTAAACAAATCCGGATGTTCAATTTCAGATAAAAATACGCCAAAACCCCGTTTCCTATTGAAAGCAGCTTAGATTTGAAACGATTTATTTTTTTATTCAGGTGAAAAAGGCCTAAGCCATACTTATAGAGAAATAAAAAGTTTTTTACCCCAAAGTTTCTTACAAAACTTCACAAAATTAAACTTTTATTATGGTGAAAGCAGATATTAAATCGTTATAGGTCAGGAGGAATAATCTAGAAAAAAATTAGTAGTGAAGAATCAGTTCGTTAATCTGATGGCCGTATGCGAGTGTTGAATTAAAGAAACAAATATGTCCTTCCTTGGCCATCGGAATAACCGGAATAATCAACAGAAATTGGCTTCATAAAAATTGATTATAATATACACATCTTGCTACTCAAAAAAAGTAAAAATCGGCGATTACGCAAACGAAAGAAATACACCAGTAGCAAGAGAAAAAAATGGGGTGCGTTTACAAATTACATAGAGCAGCTGAACCCGAGTAGCCAGTTGGCAGCTGTCAATCAAAAGCGCATAATGCCAACCCAATAATTGTCTGATCGGTTTGCGATTTAACACAGATCTCTAAGATTCGATAACGATTAGCTGAATAATTAGTTTTTTTTCAATCGAATATAACAAATAGATTGTTAATGTTATTGAAAATCGAATTGTTAGTACGAGTATTTGTTTCTGTTGATTTCAACTCGATTCAAACAGTGGGATAGCTGGCAGACGAGGCGATGCCGCACTGGTTATTCTTGTTGCGGCTCATCTTGATGAAACCATTCTCGCCCCAGTGCACGTTCCAGCTATTCTTCACTAGCCAGTAGTCGGCGCCGCCGTCGCTTGTGCCGTAGCCAACAACCAGGACGCCGTGGTCGAGATTGTCCGGGCTGCAGTCCGGCTCGTTGTACACGCCTGGGTTGGGAACAAGATATCGGCGTGGGTCTGGGTGAATCAAACAGAATGGGTTAAAAAAAACTCCGACTGTAGCTAGATAGGGGACAGACACAATCTCACTTTAAATCTTGACTGAATCTCATTTACATGAATCTACACATCTACACAAATCTCACCATATTTCAAGAATGTTCTATCGAATCTTAACCGAATCTAACCGATCTTAACCGAATCTAACCGATCTTAACCGAATCTCACCCATCTTCATCGAATCTCACCCATCTTAACAGAATCTCAAATCGAATCTTAACCTAATCTAACCCATCTTCATCGAATCTCACATCCAATCTGATTCGAATCTCACCCATCTTCATCGAATCTCACCCATCTTCATCGAATCTCAGCCATCTTAACAGAATCTCAAATCGAATCTTAACCTAATCTAACCCATCTTCATCGAATCTCACATCCAATCTGATTCGAATCTCACCCATCTTCATCGAATCTCACATCCAATCTGATTCGAATCTCACCCATCTTCATCGAATCTCAAATCCAATCTTATTCGAATCTCACCCCATCTTCATCGAATCTCACATTGGTTCTTAAACGAATCTCATCCATCTTCATCGAATCTCACACCCAATCTTAACCGAATCTCACCCATCTTCATCGAATCTCTCACCCAATCTTAACCGAATCTCACCCATCTTCATCGAATCTCACATCGGTTCTTAAACGAATCTCATCCATCTTCATCGAATCTCACACCCAATCTTAACCGAATCTCACATCCAATCTTAACCGAATCTCACACCCAATCTTAACCGAATCTCACATCCAATCTTAACCGAATCTCACATCCAATCTTAACCGAATCTCACATCCAATCTTAACCGAATCTCACATCCAATCTTAACCGAATCTCACATCCAATCTTAACCGAATCTCACACCCAATCTTAACCGAATCTCACATCCAATCTTAACCGAATCTCACATCCAATCTTAACCGAATCTCACATCCAATCTTAACCGAATCTCACATCCAATCTTCATCGAATCTTAGCCGAATTTAAATTCGAATCTCATCCTCGAAATTCAATAGAATTATAATATCAAATTCTAACTAAATCCCACACGGAAACCTAACCGAATCTAAACAAAATTGCTTAATTGGACTGAACCCTCACTTCCACGCTACTCACCCTCCTTGTAGAGCTGGAAGCTGGGATGCGAGGCATCAATGGCCACAGACACTGGGCCGATATTGGCGACGGCTTCCTGCAGTTTGTCTTCGTTGCCGGCTGGCACGTCGACGAAGCCGGTGCAGGTGGCGGCCACCTCGGTCTTGTTGAAGCGGCAGCTGTCGTCCTCGGCCGTGTAGGGATATTCGCCCTCGGTCTCGATGCCGGTCTTCTTGATGTAGCTGAACGCGTTGTCCATCAAGCCGCCGTTGCAGCCTTGGTTGCCATAGGAACCGGAGCAATCGACCAGCTGCTGCTCGGACAGGGACACCAATTTGCCAGTCTTGCGGAAGTGCTGGCCCTCTAGCGAGCCGGTGGTTGAGAAGGCCCAGCAGGAGCCGCACTGGCCCTGATCTTTCACCGGCGTCACGGCGCCTTTGTCGCGCCAATCAACAGATTTCGGCAGGGCGGCCAGGGCGGCTGGGGACACGTAGGCGATGCCGCCACGCCTGGGAAAGGGACGCGAATGGCGATGCTTGCAGGGATAATCAAGCCCTCGATTCGCTGCCCCCTTGGCCCCGTTTTGACCTGAGGTGCCACAGCTGCCCCCTTGGCCACGTTTGCAATGAAGCGCCACAGCTACCTGGCCCCGTTTTGAAGTGAGGCGCCACAGCTGCCCCCTTCAGCCCTGCTTTGAAGTGAGGCGCCACAGCTGCCCCCTTCAGCCCTGCTTTGAAGTGAGGCGCCACAGCTGCCCCCTTCAGCCCCGTTTTGAAGTGAGGCGCCACAGCTGCCCCCTTCAGCCCTGCTTTGAAGTGAGGCGCCACAGCTGCCCCCTTCAGCCCTGCTTTGAAGTGAGGCGCCACAGCTGCCCCCTTCAGCCCTGCTTTGAAGTGAGGCGCCACAGCTGCCCCCTTCAGCCCCGTTTTGAAGTGAGGCGCCACAGCTGCCCCCTTCAGCCCTGCTTTGAAGTGAGGCGCCACAGCTGCCACCTTCAGCCCTGCTTTGAAGTGAGGCGCCACAGCTGCCACCTTCAGCCCTGCTTTGAAGTGAGGCGCCACAGCTGCCACCTTCAGCCCTGCTTTGAAGTGAGGCGCCACAGCTACCTGGCCCCGTTTTGAAGTGAGGCGCCACAGCTGCCCCCTTCAGCCCTGCTTTGAAGTGAGGCGCCACAGCTGCCCCCTTCAGCCCTGCTTTGAAGTGAGGCGCCGCAGCTGCCACCTTCAGCCCTGCTTTGAAGTGAGGCGCCGCAGCTGCCACCTTCAGCCCTGCTTTGAAGTGAGGCGCCGCAGCTGCCACCTTCAGCCCTGCTTTGAAGTGAGGCGCCGCAGCTGCCACCTTCAGCCCTGCTTTGAAGTGAGGCGCCGCAGCTGCCACCTTGTCCCCGTTTGCAATGAGGTGCCACAGCTTGGCCCCGTTTGCAATGAGGTGCCACAGCTTGGCCCCGTTTGCAATGAGGTGCCACAGCTTGGCCCCGTTTGCAATGAGGTGCCACAGCTTGGCCCCGTTTGCAATGAGGTGCCACAGCTTGGCCCCGTTTGCAATGAGGTGCCACCTTGGCCCTATTTTAAAGTGAGGCGCCACAGCTGCCCCCTGGCCCCGTTTTGAAGTGAGGCACCGTTACATCCCGGCCTTACTGCGTCTCAAACATACGAAGTCACCCACCCTGCCGATATGTACCGTAAAATACATTTTTAGCATTAAACGGAAGCCAGTTTAATGCGCCACATTACGAACGCAAACAACAAATGACTAATCATGACTAAAACCAGCGCAGTTTACATTTGGCTACTCGCCCGACGCACAAACTTCTGTTTAGATAATATCTGCTAGTTGGACTTTGAAACGCAAATTTTATTCGAATAAAATAACGGGCCCTACATGTGTGTTTCAATTGCGCTGTAAACACTCTTTGGAATGCTAGCAGTTTTTCGAGCTACTAGCTATACTAATAACGCACCAAAACTAGTTTGAACAAGACAGATGCGAAGTTTTCCACGCTAATATAAACTTGACTAGCTAGATACTTGCTTTGGCAATGCAGTGGGCGACATAGCTAGGCAGATAAATGAGGTAATACAAAGTAATGAACAGTTTTAACTGACAATCTTGTTAACCAGTAAGTTAGGACAACCCGTCCAAAGCACAGTCCTCCCCTCCATGGTTAACACGTAACAAATAAAATTCCTCAAGCTCACCGATAATTCTTGGCGGGACGCTTGTAGCCGTTCATCATTTTGCGAAATTCGTCGTGGCTTAAATCAGCATAGGGATTAACGCCAAGGCGGTAGGTTTTCAGGCCCAAATCCGCTGCCTTGTTGTGCTCCTCAATGCGGAACAGATTGCGCACGAAGATCATCATGCGCTTGTAGTCCTCTCTGCATGCGGCAGAATATTGTGAGTTAGCTTTTCAAAACAAAATGCGCGCAAACAATTACAGAACGTAAAAATACTACGATGAATCACACAAAAACGGCTACAACTGGCAGCGGTTTCAGTGCACTAAAAGTACACCCGGCAGCTGTTTCAGTGCACTAAAAGTACACCTAACAGCTGTTTCAGTACAATAAAAGTACACCAAGTACACCCATCAGGTGATAAAGTACACAAATAGTGCAATAAAAGTACACTCATCAGGTGATGCAGTATACTAAAAGTACATCGCATTAGTTAGTTACCTGACATTGGCGTAGACTTTGCCAAATGTGCGCTTAAAGTTGAGCCATTCGCGGCCAAATCTAGCCAGATAATTGGTAGTGGAGCCGCCGGAGCCGCCGCTGGTGCCAGTTTGACGCGGGCGACCTTCGTGACCATCGGGCCGGCCAATCAGCGGCTCCGGGACGCTGGACTCGCGCTGGTGCTTGGAGGACGAATCGGCGGCCGGTTCAATAAAGGACATCTGGACTACGGTGTCCCCCTGACGCTGCTGCTGCTGGGGCGGCGGATGAGCCACCGAAGCGCATGGCAGCAGGAGCAGCAGAGCGACGCCAGCAAAAATTGCGATCTGCAGCCGCATTGCCTTGGCAGTTCAATTGAAAATAAGCTGAAAATTCGGTTGATAGAAAAAAACGGTTAAACCTCGTTTGCAGTTTCTTCTTCTCTAGGAGTGTTTAATTCGTAGCGCTTATGTTCGAGCTTTTTTTGTAATAAAAATTCGTCAGAGCCCAGGTAAGTTTTTAATAGCTCGCTCTCTCGTCCGCTGAGTCACGGCGAGGCAGAGACAGAATAAACAAAGAGAAACACTGGCGGCCAGCCTACATGAGCGAGAGCGACAGCCCTAGCCCAGGTGGGGTTGTTAGTTGCTAGGGCCAGCAGGCTGGGGTAGAGGGGGGAAAAGACAGGCAAGGAGACAGAGCTGCGCACATATAGTACAGGCAACGATATTGTTCAACTGCCAACCTTCAACTGTACACGCTGAAGTACTAAAGTACATATGGTAGATGGGAATTAGCCAGAACGCAATGAAACAAAGCACTAATAATCGTTTAAGTCCGATTATAATTTATAAACCTTACGCTTCCGTCCGTAACATAAAAATAAAGTGACGAAAGACCCCAAAATGTAAACAAGAAAAACCTGCATTTAAATTAAAGATGCTTCAGCCAGTATAATTTAGTTAGCTATGCTGCACATGGAAACAAATATTTGACTTATGGATACTAAATGATTGAAGCTACAGAAACACAGCGGCATTGTTCACTATAACATTATTCACAATAACAGCACAGGTAAAACGGAAGTAAGAAAAATAAAAGCTATTTTAAACCATACAGCAGTTCCCAGTAATTGGTCTAACAGCCATATCTAACCCACATGATGTCTAACAGCCATATCTAACCCACATGATGTCTAACAGCCATATCTAACCCACAGATGTCTAACAGCCATATCTAACCCACAGATGTCTAACAGCCATATCTAACACACAGATGTCAAACAGCCATATCTAACCCACATTATGTATAACAGCCATATCTAACCCACATTATGTCTAACAGCCATATCTAACCCACAGATGTCTAACAGCCATATCTAACCCACAGATGTCTAACAGCCATATCTAACCCACATGATGTCTAACAGCCATATCTAACCCACATGATGTCTAACAGCCATATCTAACCCACATGATGTCTAACAGCCATATCTAACCCACAGATGTCTAACAGCCATATCTAACCCACATGATGTCTAACAGCCATATCTAACCCACAGATGTCTAACAGCCATATCTAACCCACATGATGTCTAACAGCCATATCTAACCCACAGATGTCTAACAGCCATATCTAACCCACAGATGTCTAACAGCCATATCTAACCCACATGATGTCTAACAGCCATATCTAACCCACATGATGTCTAACAGCCATATCTAACCCACATGATGTCTAACAGCCATATCTAACCCACAGATGTCTAACAGCCATATCTAACCCACATGATGTCTAACAGCCATATCTAACCCACAGATGTCTAACAGCCATATCTTACCCAAATTATGTCTAACAGCTATATCTAACCCACAGATGTCTAACAGCCACATCTAACCCAATTTATGTCTAACAACAATACCTAACCCACAGCCTCCAACAATCCTTAAAGATGTTTTAAATCACCAAGTCACCGGAACCCCACAAACTGTCAATCTGGACAGGCTAGTCCAAAGAGAAGCCCGCCTCAGAAGCCATGCGCAGCAGGTCCTGCAACAGGCTATCCGATATGTTAAGCAACGCTTGCAGCCTGTCTGCCAGATCCTTTCGTCGGGCTCGAACCCGCGACGTGGCGGCGGCGTCGCCAAGCGCCAGACTGTCTAGTCGCTCCAGGCCACGCTCGCCGCGATCGTTAAAAGCCAATAACCGCTTGGACAGCGACTGAGCCACCTGGCGTTGCATGTTCTGCGGCGTGAAACCGTTGGAAAAGTTTGCGTACTCGCTGTTCAAATCGTCCAGCTTCGCTTCCATCGCTTCGACTTCACGATCAACTGCGTCGAGAGCGGCGAATTCCTCCGGCCTGACGACCTCCTCGCGGCTGCCAATTAGCATCAGCTTGCAGCCGGGTGTGAGGCCCTGCTGGCTCAGGCTGCTACCAGGCTGAAGCGACTTGCCTAGCCAATTGAAGACAGGTTAGGCCTGCTTGAGAGGGTGCTGGCTTCGATTTGGGGATCTGAGAGGATGCTGGATTGGATTTGGGGATCTGAGAGGATTCTGGATTGGATTTGGGGATCTGAGAGGATGCTGGCTTTGATTTGGGGATCTGAAAGGATGCTGGATTGGATTTGGGGATCTGAGAGGATGCTGGCTTCGATTTGGGGATCTGAGGTTGCTGCTTGCTGGATTGGATTTGGGGATCTGAGGGGTTGTTGACTTCGATGATGGTTTATAAGAGGCTTTTTAGCTCATTAAAAATAATCAATGTTACCTTTGTAAATAATCTTCTGATTCTCAACTGGCACACTGGTTTCCTTTGCAATAGCCTCAGCCAGGCTGTCAAATGAGTCCTCGGCACATGCAATGGCGAACTTTTTGCCAGCTAAATTGTTTATGGGGAAAATGATAATAGCTTTATTGGTAGTGGAAAAACATTGTCTTTTAAATATTTTTATACTATTGTTATCTTATAGTATTTTTGTCTTAATTTAAAGCCTCATATCAAAATTTTGCTTAAGTCAATGATAGATCTACCATAATAGTTCATTGACTAAAATATCAACCATAAATCTGTTTTTCCCTACCTTTATAAGCTTGTAATAATTACAGTATCCTAACTCAAGAAAAAGTCAATTTTTATGAGGTGTGTCCCAAAATAGTATGCAAAATTGGAATTTTGTGAAACTTGCAACAATAATAGAAGGTAAAAATTCCACAGTTTTGTAGTTTTTTTACTAAGTCTTTGGTTAACTTGTTTTAAAATATGTCTTCTAATAGAGCAAGGGATAAGGGGTAATTTGGCAATTTAAGTCACAAAATCAGACAAGAAACATGCAAATTTGCAAAAAAAATATATTGCAAAAAAGTATAGCTGAGAGGTGGCTAGTGGGACCTTTCTTGCTTCTTAAAAAATTTTCTACTGTAATTTGCAAATTTTCTAAAACCAAGTTGCACCAGATGGCTGAATTTTTTAGGTTGGCTATGTGTAAGTAATGATAATATTTGATAATATTGTAAGAAATAACAATTAATAAAAAAATTATAATTTATAAGATAAAAGGCAGATAATATTTGTTTTATTATTATATAATCTCTAGTTTACTGTATTTAGACTTATAAAATTCCTATTTGAATTTTCATTTTTTGACTAGTATATTGTGAAATCACTATTGTTATTTATGGTTTAAAACACAAAGCTAGACAGGTAGGGGTTGGACAAAAACTTGATCTCAATTTCAATCTTGAAACTTTAAATCTAATAGAGTTTTTTTATTTTGATCTCAAAAATCAAGATCTTGAAAGTCTTGTTAAGAATTGAGATTTTATAGCAAAATTTTCAATTTATATTCAAAATTATCTATAATATGTAGGCATAATATATAATATATAAAATACTTAGATTTGTTAAATTTTCACAATAAATTAGCAAAATTTTGGGACTAATAATTCTAAAAATGTCATCCTAAACCTTTAAATCATATCTTGAAATTTGTGACAGGATATAAAATTGTATCTTGCATCTATACATGCAGTGTTCCACTACTATTGGTCTTTGAAACTATAACTTTACCCACACTTTTATTGTCATTACAAGCTCATTTTTTCTATAACTATATCTGCAACCAGTCTTTGCTACTGTACCTATAATCTGTAGCTATAAAATGTGGCTACTTTTCTTTTGTCCTATATATTCCTATAATTATATCTATAATTAGGGCAAAACACTTAGATACATGCACAAAAATAAGCTAAGTTGGCCAATCTGGCCGATTGATTTGGTGGCCAACCAAGGTAAGTTGCAAAATTGGTAATATAAGTTGCAAAATATATGATATTAGTTACAAATTCTGCAATGTAAGTCAAAATTGGCAATGCAAATCATAAAATCTGAGATTTAAATAATGAAATCTGCTATATAGTTGCAATATTAATAATGTAAGTCACAAATTTTGTTATAACTAAGTTGCACCAGCCAACAAAATTTTTTAAGTTGCATATATATGCTTGTGCCTAGTAAAAAACTAAGAAATAAATTTATTTAGGCCTATTAAGTCATTAAGTCCCAAGTGAATTATCTAAGGATATATTTGAAAAACCTAAAATGATTTTTAAAAGGCCTTATAATAGATGAGATGATATAAATATATATATGATATCTCATATAAATATATATATGATATCTCATATAAATATATATATGAGATGATATAATTATATATTATATATACATATATATATATATATAATTTATGCTAGTTCCTAACTTGATTCCATTATTAGTAAAAACTGCAATTAAAATGGACTTTTCTTCTGTAGGCCCTATCTTGTTTAAATTTTGTGTAGGCTAATTCTCATCTCCTTTTAATGCATTTTTATAGCTATAATTTTTATTCTGCATCTGCATATTATATTGATTTTTTTAATCTAAATAACAAATCATGATTGAATCTTGTTCATCTTAAAAGAAGCTATATCAAACCTCAAAAATCTAAAAAAATGTATGAGACAGTATGACCTTATCAACACAATAAAAGAACAATAAAAATAGCAAATATAAAAAAGCTCTGTTAGCTACTAAGCAGATTAGCATACTTTATAATAACTTACAAAAATTAATATTGACATTCATACTCCTTTCTTTAGTAATGGCTTTAATGGATACAACTCTATGCTTGTTTTAGTTAAAATATGAACCATGCACATCAATGTAAATAATTCAAATCATTTTTGTCGTCAACTTAAAGCAATTTTAAAAGTATACAAAGGTAGCATATTATTTGATACTTTTGTCTAAAAGATCTCTTAATTTTTATTTTTAGGTCGTCCGTTCTTATTTATGTCCGAGAGAAAAAGTTATCTGCAATCAAATTAATATACTTCTTTAACTTATTGTGGATAATAATATTTAATTAATAATTATTCCTAAAGTTGGACACAGTGTGACCCGCAAGTTCTGACACTTGTATTGAGGGCGGGGGTTGAAATATAATTGGTTGGAAATAAAATTGGTTGTGGCTTGGTTGGTCTCGATTTGGAGATTTGCGCTCCGCGTTCCCGATTGAATTCGCGGGGAAAATTTTCGCAACTGACCGTCGATTTAAACAAAGCTGGTGTTAAAATTCGGGGAACTCCACTGCCGGGTCCTCAAAGTCCGGGGGGAGGGTAGCTGAGCGGTAGCTGAGCGGTCTTGACGGCACAAACTCTTCGATGTGGTTCAGAATCCGGTTGACACTCTAATATTTGATTTGCCTTCTTTGGTCTGATTATTGCGCGAGTCTTGGCGATTCAAATAAATTTAGGCAATAGAATGCTATAGGGCTTACTATTAGTAGCTTGTCGCTGCCACCACCGCTAATTAGCGGAGAAGGAAAAATTAGTTTGATCTAGCGCGAGTCTTACTAATGATCCTCCTGTTAGTCACGGATCTTTATCCGGTTTACGTTCGAAAGTCGGTATCGAGTCAAAGAAAAACTAGTAGCTGTAAGGCAGGATTTAATCCAAAAGGCGCAGCGGCGCTTTAAAATGGCACGAGTAGACGCGAGATGTTTATTGGCAGACGTAGGCGTTTATTAGAATAACAAAATGATTCGGTCCTTAAACAAAATAAAAGTTTCGGCTTGGCGCTTCAGGGGGAGATGCAAATAATATAGCTAGGGGCCTCGAGTATGGAGCCTACTTGGACAGGGAGGGCGCTCGACTCAGAGTCTGAGGAGGGATCCGCTGGAGTTCTGAGTATTTATGGGCGGGATCTCCAGCGGCAGGACTCCGGGGACGGGAGCGATCCGGCAGCGGGACCCAGCCGGGGGAGCGGGCCAGCGGGAGGAATCCCTACGGGGGAAAGAAAAAGGCAGCGAGGGGAGTGACGCATTAGAAAATGTCCCGTCGCAGGATCAGCATCACATCGGCTGGGAGACGTCCGGTGACTGGAATCCTTCCGATGGCTGGAGACCTTCCAGTGGCTGGAATCCTTCCTGCCACACCCCCCTCCCAGCCGGCGAAATCGAAACCGGGGGGTGGCCGAGCTGGTCGGCGCAGGTGGCCAGCAGCAGGTCGAGCGGGTCGGCGAGGTACGGATCCGGGGCGGCGGCCGGCGGCCAGGCGGGCGGCCCTTCAACGCGGGCCAGCATTCTGAGGCTGGGCGGGCTGGCGTCTGAAGCGGCGGCGGCTGAAGCGGCTGAGGCGGCGACATTTGGGGCGGCTGCGGCGGCTGAAACGGCTGAGGCGGCGACATTTGGGGCGGCTGCGGCGACTGAAGCGGCTGAGGCGGCGACATTTGGGGCGGCTGCGGCGAAGTTCGGGACAGCGACGGTGGCGGAGGCAGCTGCGGCTGGTGTCACGGAGGTGCGCGCTCGCTTGGGAGGCGGTCTGGTTTCGTCGGCGGCGGCGGCGACGCGCTTGGGAGACGACCCTACCCGGCAGGCGTGCAGGAAGGCCGTGATGGCCGGGCCCATCATTTCCTGCGGAGCCAGGCAGTGGATGGCCAGGTGCAGCACGGTGGTGGCCAGGCCGAGGTGTTGGCCGGGGGCTCGGGCGGCCTCGGGTGTTGCCACGGCGATGGCGGCATGCAGGGCTCTAGCGGCCACTACGAGCGGGAAACGGCTCGCCTCTTCCCGCCATACCTGGCACTTCCGATAGCGGTCGGCCCCTTCCATTCCTCCCAGTTCGATGGAGAGGAGCTCGGCCAGGTAGATCTCGGCGGCCTCTTCTTCGGCGCTTATGGCCCGGTCAAAACCGGGGTCGACGGGGGCGACATCGGGGTGGCCCAGGTGCCGGGTCTCGTCCCACTAGGGGTGTCGGTCTCTTCGAGCTGCAGCGACCTTACAACTGGCGGTGTCGTGGGCTCTTCCAAGGTCTGCTGGTCGACGCGTTCTAGGAAATTTTCCAGCCAGAGGTCGAAATTTTCCGACGCCAGGATTTTGGCTTGCAAGACTGCGCGAGAAGTCCAGAGAAAATTAGAGAGTCGCTGAAAAATTCTGAGGCTCCGATTAAACAGGAGGGGGCTCCAGCCGCGGGAGTTATTAGGTCCCTTTAAAGGAGCAGCATAAAGGGGGGGTTGAAAATCAATTTTTCCAGCCGCGGGAGCGGAGTGGGGTGGCTGCACGCAGGCACCACTAACCCACTAAGCAAGAGGAACCAAACTAAACTATTATACTATTAGAAAAGTTAGGCTTGAGGGTTGTCCTTAGACCCCTCACTAAATGCCTAAGTTAAAAAGACCCTACTTGAGAAAGGTGCCGAAACTATCGCTTGCACACAGGCAGGCTGGCAAAGAGCAGCTAGAAAGATTTATGCTCCAATAATGATTCGCATTACAGATGGGAGCGATAAGAATAGCGTGGGCAGTAGCCTCACAGGGCTCGCACAAAAAGGGAGAGCAGAGAAGGACACACAGAGTCCAAGTTGTCTGGCGGCTTCCCCGGAGCTCAACAAAGACTCGGGAGGAAAATTAAAGTGCGGCCGCAAGGTGGGGAAAACGTGGGAGGTCCTGGCTTCCTCTGGCTCAAACGAGGAGCAAAGCGGACTTACAGCAAAAGGGACAAACGCTGGCGCTATCTAGCGCTAAGATAAATTACTCGAGTCCTGGCAAGCTCTTTCAACAATAGAGATGCAACGTGGACTTTCAGCAGAATTGAAAATGGGAAAATTGCGCTCTAACTAGCGCTGAGAAAATAATCATAACGACTTTCGCTAGGGAGAACTTGCAGCGCAGAGAACTTATTAAAATTACAGGCATTGTTTCGCGCGGGTGAAACTTTTCAGCTTGACGGCGAGCTTAAGAATTTTTTAAAAATTACATTTGCAATTTTTTTGAAAGCAGAAATCGGCGGATTCCACAAATTTTACAATAGGAACGTTTGCATCGCAGAGAACTACAGGCGGCCTGGGGAGACGCGGAAAACGGAGCTTACTAAACACACTACTGCTAGTAACGTACATAAGAATTTTTTCAAAATTTTGAAATAAAATCATTAAATTATCGCGTTCGCAACAGCATTAATAATGGCTTACACAACGACTTCCTGTGCGACATCGGGCAGATTGGGGTGGCCTTCCGGGAGGATCTGAGGAGTCGGCTGGAATAGGCGGCTGCCTACTGCGACTACCTGGCTGGGCTCGTAGCCTGGCTCCGGGTGGCGATCTGGCTCGATCTCGCTGTCTTCGCTGGACTCGTGCGGCAGCATTGGACGCTCTGTTCGACGCGGCGGCTCGGGTGGCGGGTCAGGCGTTTGCAGGGGAACCTTCAACAGGTTGTTGCGATGCACCAGGATGGCGGCTTGACGACCTCGTCTCCTCTGCGTTGTCGGGCGAATCCAATATGCCACTTCTCCTACCTTCTCCATCACTTCGAATTTCGCTTTGTACGGCTTATGAAATTTTGGTAATTCTCCCAATTCAAGCTTCGGGTTGGCCAGGAACACCATGTCTCCGGGTTGAAGGTCAACTGGCCTCGGCCGGTTCTGATAGAATTCTTCGCGACGCTGAACCTCTAGATGCAGGCGCTGTCTCACAACACGCTCGGCTTCGTCCAGCCGGCGCTGATGGTTGGCGATGTAGCGGGGAAGGTCCTCGGCGACCTCCAATCGGCCAAGTGCGTTGTCAATCGGATAGCGGAAGTGCTGGCCGAAGACTACATAGTGAGGCGACAGTCCCGTGGTCCTATTGACGGAAGATCGCAAAGCTGACAGGGCTGCAGGGAGCATTTTGTCCCAGTCCTGGTGGTCTTCTAGCAGACACGTCAGGACTCGTTTGATATTTTTATTCATCGACTCGGCCTGGCCGTTAGCCCATGGTGAGTACGGGGGCGTGGTCGAATGTCGAATTGAATAAACGTCGCAGAAACGGCGAAACTCGTGCCCGGTAAATTGGCGTCCTTGATCCGTATGGATCCATGCGGGAATTCCAGTTATTGGGAACACCTGTTCCTGTAAAATTGTAATAATAGTTTTGGCTCTCTGGTTACTCATGGCGAAGGCGAAGGGATACTTCGACGTAGTATCGACGTAGGTGAGAATATATTTATTCCCGCGATCTGTGGGATCTCCAGTCGGTCCTAGGATATCCATTGCCCAGCGGCCGAAAATCTCGCAAACAGGGAAGGATTGGACGTGAGCAGGGATTTTTCTTCTTCCTTTGCTCTCGGAGCACACCAGGCAGGAGGCGACGTAGTCGGCGACGGCTTTGGCTAACGCGGGCCGCCAGAAGCGTTCTCGCACTCGTGCTAGGGTGATGTCCCTTCCTTGGTGTCCACAGATCGGGGAGGCGTGCAGGTTCTCGAAGACTGCGGCATCAAGACTTCGGGGCAGCACGATTTTCGGGGTTGAGTCGCCAAACTCAGGCGGCTCCAATTGCACAGTCAGGATGCCGTCCTCGCTGACTTGCATGTACTCGAAGAACGAGAGTAGATTGCGCTGTTCTCGCGTGTAGTTGAGCCTCTCCGTAAATGAAGGCTTCGGCAGATTCATTTCAATCAAATTGATGATCAGACTGATGGCCGGATCGGCGCGTTGGTGGATCTGCAGGTCCTCGCGCGTGGTGGGCCGTGGAATTCTGTCTAGGAGGGCGGCAGGCTGCTGTCCTGCGGCGGTGGCTCCTGGTTGTACAGCGTCTCGATTGCGGCCGGCAGCTGATGGCGTGGCGGAGCAGGTCTGGAGCTCTTCTCCTACCATGGCGATCGTGGCTGGGGCTCTCGATTGTACAGCTGTGGTTTCTTCTTCGGATTCAGCATCGGTTTCTTCTTCTGTTCCAGCATTGGATGGCGTGGCGGAGTAGGTCTGGAGCTCTTCTCCTACCATGGCGATCGTTGCTGAGTTACTATGGTGTCCAGCTGGTGGTGCAAAAGACTGGGTCGGGAGCTCGCAGGCCGTTGCAGTACACCTAGTCTGGGAGCCGCAGGCTGTTGAAGACATGAGAGTCACGGTCTGGAGCTCGCTATCTTGCATGTCGTTCGTCAGGGGGCTCTGGCATCGGCTGTGGTCCGGTTTCACAGGCGATCCAATCTTTGAACTTCCCGAACGTCGGTTGGCCTCTCGTGGGCGATTGCCGATCGCTTCGGAGTCGAATTCTTCTTCAGAGGGCGTCGAGAAGGGGGAACTGGGGCATTCTAGCCAAAACTCGTCATTAGACTCACTTGAATTGCTCGACGGCCTCTCAGGCGGACCGTGGCTTCCGTTGAAGCTGTCGACGGCTCCATCGTTGGGGGAATGGCTCGCTGCCTGCGGCAGACCGCGGCTCCTCGCTGAAGAGCATCGTGCAGAGCTGCCTGAGGGCGAGGCTACTGGTCGGTGGCGCTGGCGTCCGGTCTTTGCTGGTGATGGCGCTCCGGAGATCACTCGCAGTTCAGTCGGCGTCGTGGGCGCGTCGGCGCGGGAAGGCGCGGCGCCTGAGGCTGCTGAAGTTGCGGGATTGTCCGGCCGCTCTGTCTCCTGCTGAGGGACGGGCGTGTCCACACGGGGGTGATGAATCCTCCTTGGATTCTGTCGCTTCTTCTTCTTCTGGGGCCGAGGCGCGAGAGTAGCGGTGCCGTTGGCGCCGGTGGCGCCGCTTGATCGCTGAGCCGAGGCTGGCGCTGTTGCCTGCTGAGCGCTGACGTCTACGCTGACGCGGGTGGGCAGGTTGGCTTCGTCGGGGCGTCCCCCGGCGAGCGGTTGCTCACCGGCTGATGGCTGGCCAGGTCCGCTGGATGGCGCTGGTCTCCTGCTCGCTGATGCTGGCGGCGTTGTTGGGCGCGCGGCTTCGGCTGCCGCTTCTCGCTGGGCATCGGCTAAACACTCGCCGTCATCTTCTGGACGGCGTGAAAGTCCGTCAGCGTTCTGATGCGCTGATCCGTGGCGGTGCTGAATCTCAAAATTAAACTCGCTTAAACGTTGGACCCATCGTCCAAGAATACCAGTCTGCCGGGTCTGGTTTATTATCCACTTTAATGAAGCGTGGTCTGTTCTGCAGATAAATCGTTTCGCCAGTAAGTAGAACCGGAAATGCCGCATCCCGTCTACTACTGCGAGTAGCTCCTGTTTAGTAATGGGATACCTGGCCTCAGTGTCCTTCATGCGGCGTGAGTAGTAGCCGATGGGGCGCTCGACGCCATCTTGTTGACGCTGGCTGAGGCAGGCTCCAATCCGGGTGGCTGACGCGTCGGTGTCCAGGATGAAGATGACGTTGGGATCTTCATTGAACTGAGGGTAGGCCAACACGGATGTTGAAATCAAAGCTTCCTTGAGCTTGTCAAAGGCGCGCTGCTGGGGTTCTGACCATAGAGACTCGAAGTTTCGAACAATCTTCTTCTTAATAATGTCGTGCAAGGGGGCTGCTAGTTCCGCGTAGCCGGGGACGAATTTGGCGTAGTACGAGCATGTACACACGAAGCTCTTAAGCTGACGAGTCGTTCGGGGTCGGGGCCAAGTCCTGATGGCGTCAATCTTGCCTGGGTCTGTTGAAATCCCCTTCTCTGATACAACGTGGCCGAGATAGGCAATTTCTTTCTTGAAGAGGTGGCACTTCTTACCTCGGAATTTCAGGTTGGCTGCCCGGATCCTTCTGAACACTTCTTCTAGGTGCTGCATGTGGGCGTCGAATTCTTTCGAAAAGACGATGACGTCGTCTAGATATGCCGTGGCGTACTTGAAGGCAATGCCTGACAGCACCATGTTCATGCACTTCTGGAACGTCGCAGGCGCGGAGCTCAGTCCCATCGGCATGACTTGGTAGGCGAACTGTCCTCGGTGCAGGGTGGAGAAGGCAGTCAGGTCTTGATCCTCCTTTCTTAACGGGATCTGAAAATAACCGCTGTTGAGGTCAAACGTGCTGAATAGGCGGCTTCCTTCCAAGCTGGCGAACGCTTCCTCGATTGACGGGATAGGGTACCCAAAGTACTCGCACTTCAGGTTGAGGTTGCGGAAGTCTTGGACAACTCGCAGTGATCCGTCCTTCTTGGGCACTATCAATAGCGGGGTGTTGTAGCTAGAGAAACTCGGGCGAATGACGCCTTTGGCGAGCAGTTCGTCGATCAACTGGTCGACCTTCGGCAACAGGTGAGGCGGGATTCTCCGAGTTGGCAGACACACTGGGTCTCGATCCTTGAGCACGATGCTGTGCGTGACCAGATGAGTCCGTCCAAGGTCGTTGGGGCCCTGGGAGAAGATGCACTTGTACCGTCGCAGCAGGTCGATGACTCGCTCTCGCTGTTCGGCGGTCAGGCTGTCGCTGATGTTGATCTCGCTGATCCATGCATCTTCGTCCTCCTCAGCTAGTTGCTGCACTGTTGCTCTCGGCTCCTCAGGCGGGAAGAACTGAAGGTCGGGCAGGCGGAGTGGTCTAGCAATCCCGATCAGCGTGTTGGCGCGGATTCGAGCTGCGGACTTCCCTCGATTGATCATCTCGATGGCTCCCTCACCGTCAGGCATGGTGATGAGCGCCGGGGCAGCGTCCAGTTCTTCTAGGCCGTCGTAGTTCGCTGATCTTAGAATTTCTACGATTGATGGCGTGCCATAGTTCTCTTCTCTGTTCTCCGGCAGCTTGATCTTGACTCTCGCCGAAGACTGCGGCGGAATAACGGCATTGTTGGCGACGTAGACTCGACATAGCGTAGCTTCAGCTCGGGTGTAGCGGAGGGGCGCGGCAGTGCCGCACTTGAAATAGAGCATTCCGGAGGCGAAGTCCAAGGAGGTGCCGAATTTCTCCAGGAACTCAAATCCGAGAATGTTGTCGTGGGAACCGCGGGCTAGCAGGAACTTGACAGGTGCTTGAAAATCGCCGATTTTTATTGGTATTTCTAGTTGGCCGGCCATCGGGATCTGTTCACCGTTGTAGGCGACGATGCGGTCCCGACAGGGCTGGATTTTATCGCGCAGATAGGCAAATTGTTTACACAGCAGCGTCCAGGTGCTGCTTCCTAGTACATCGCATTTTGATCCGGTGTCTAATAAGAACGCAAAATATTTTCCACAGAGTTCACCTGATACGAACGGATCCCTCCTGGTTGGCTTAGGTGCAGTATTTACAGGTGAGGCGGCAGCTTCGGCAATATTCGACTGGGCTTCCGAGGTCCGGGTCGTGGACCTTAGAGGCGCTGGACCGGCGGAGCCGCGCTGCCTCGGTTGGCGCGGACCGCCTGGTCGTTTCCCGGACTGCTGTAGCGCGGCGCTGGGGCTCCAGCAGTTCGACGATGCGGACACTCGTTGTAGCGGTGGCTGCCTTGGCACCTGTAGCACATGGCGTTCTGTCTTACTAACTGCGGCTTCTGAGGCGGAGCGGGCCTCGGGTTGCCGCCTGCGGCGCGGTTGGCGCAACTTATTGGGGCGCGCGGTGCCGGCTCGCATTGATACTGGCGCGTCTGTTGCCACTGCTGGAGGCACGGGCCGCGGTGCGTGATCTGTTGGCGATAGTCAGCACCTCCGGGCGGCTGTCTCTCAGGGGGCGGATCGCACCATCCGGATCTTTCGCGGTGTTGTCTCTTCAGTTCTCCGAAGCTGTCGTGACATTCCTCGTCTAGATCGGCGAAGGCTGACGGGCTGATGTTGTTCATTCTGCGAGCGAGAGCTTCAATTGTCCGCTTCTGGGCTTGGATCTGCGCATTCTGCTCTTCAATCATCTTGCGCAGCCAGTTCTCGACCGTCTTGGGCTCCTTCGGCGTCGTGGCGTCTGCAGCGGCAGCGGCCTGCTGTTCCTCGTGGGCGACGACTCGTACATGACGTGGGGGCGGAGCCATTCGCTGGGCGAGTTGATAGGCCGTCTCCAGGCGCTTGACCGTGCGCTTGGCGGCCGCCAGGTTCGCAGGGCGCACCAGGATCAGTTGTTCTCGCGCCGCCGGAGTGACTCGGACTCCGACGATCATCTGGTCGACGAGCTCGGCCTCGCGTTGCAGCGGCGTAAAGTGCGGAAACGCCTTGTCCGCTAGGCAGATCAACCTGTCCCCATACTCATCAATGCTTTCATTCTTACCTTGCTGGCAGGCTCGAAATTCCTCACGGAAGGTCAGGGCGTCGCTGCACTGCGAGAAACGTTCTGACAGACGCTGTTTGAAGTCCTCGTAGCCGATGTTGTCGGGCAGAGACATCCTGACTACGGCTGGGTACGCCGTAGCGACGTCAAGGTTGACCAGGATCTCAGCCTTCTTGCGTCTCGGGTCGGTGATTCCATTCAGACGGCAGCGTTCTTCCAGTGCCTGGACCCAGATGTCGAAGTCCTGGCCAGTGGTGTAGCGCTGAATCTTGACGGGCTTGGGTTGCTGACGCTCGTTCTGGGGCTGCGGGCAGGCGTGTTGATGCTGCGGTCGTCCCAGTTCGGTTCGCTCGAGTCGTCTTCGCACCTCTTCGGTCACAGCCAGCAGCATCTCTTCGTACGTAGGCTGCGGCTGACGCGGTCGCTCTTCGGCGGTCGTTGTCGGTTCTTCGGTGTCCGATTCTGGGTCCATGTCGTAGAGTTTGTCGAGAGGGCTGATTGATTCCACCACGCTGCCACCAGTTGAGGGCGGGGGTTGAAATATAATTGGTTGGAAATAAAATTGGTTGTGGCTTGGTTGGTCTCGATTTGGAGATTTGCGCTCCGCGTTCCCGATTGAATTCGCGGGGAAAATTTTCGCAACTGACCGTCGATTTAAACAAAGCTGGTGTTAAAATTCGGGGAACTCCACTGCCGGGTCCTCAAAGTCCGGGGGGAGGGTAGCTGAGCGGTAGCTGAGCGGTCTTGACGGCACAAACTCTTCGATGTGGTTCAGAATCCGGTTGACACTCTAATATTTGATTTGCCTTCTTTGGTCTGATTATTGCGCGAGTCTTGGCGATTCAAATAAATTTAGGCAATAGAATGCTATAGGGCTTACTATTAGTAGCTTGTCGCTGCCACCACCGCTAATTAGCGGAGAAGGAAAAATTAGTTTGATCTAGCGCGAGTCTTACTAATGATCCTCCTGTTAGTCACGGATCTTTATCCGGTTTACGTTCGAAAGTCGGTATCGAGTCAAAGAAAAACTAGTAGCTGTAAGGCAGGATTTAATCCAAAAGGCGCAGCGGCGCTTTAAAATGGCACGAGTAGACGCGAGATGTTTATTGGCAGACGTAGGCGTTTATTAGAATAACAAAATGATTCGGTCCTTAAACAAAATAAAAGTTTCGGCTTGGCGCTTCAGGGGGAGATGCAAATAATATAGCTAGGGGCCTCGAGTATGGAGCCTACTTGGACAGGGAGGGCGCTCGACTCAGAGTCTGAGGAGGGATCCGCTGGAGTTCTGAGTATTTATGGGCGGGATCTCCAGCGGCAGGACTCCGGGGACGGGAGCGATCCGGCAGCGGGACCCAGCCGGGGGAGCGGGCCAGCGGGAGGAATCCCTACGGGGGAAAGAAAAAGGCAGCGAGGGGAGTGACGCATTAGAAAATGTCCCGTCGCAGGATCAGCATCACATCGGCTGGGAGACGTCCGGTGACTGGAATCCTTCCGATGGCTGGAGACCTTCCAGTGGCTGGAATCCTTCCTGCCACAGTATGACCACAGAGTCAGGTGATACTTTTCTAAGAAAGTGTAATATTACGAGGTTAAAATTGGCCCGGAGGTTTTTTGCATACCTTTTTAAATGTGGGGCTAATGGAGGGGGTTATTTTTAGTAAAAGCCTTTGTGTACGGCTGAATTTTATTTTTCATTACATGTTTTTAAAATAATAATGCTTAAAAAATGCACATAAGGGAACAACCAGATAATTACATAGTTTCAATACCGTTTTGCCGGCATTTCTATGCAACTATGGCGTTTTGTAGCGAATGAATACTTAATAAAAAGTTGGGAATACAACTTTCACTCTTTTTAGTGTTAATTATTAGCACCTGATAGTCCTATACCCATAAATCTACCCCTTGTTACATTTATCGTTTTAGTATGCAGCCTAAACAAAATTATATGGATCTGACGATCGCTTCGAAAAAACTCAGAATCTTGGTACCCAATTGAATACTCTTGTACTTATTTGGAAAAAACCAGGCTTCTCAACTGAGTTCTTTTAAGCTGAAGAATTTGTGTAATTTGAAGCTTTATAAAGCATCAAAATACCAAAGTCTCTGGTGGGACTACATTAACTGCTGGAAAGGGGTGCCTCACCAGAGACACAACCCCTAAATCATCCTGGTTAATCCGGCCAAGAGCCAGGTAAGGGCTTAGCAGTATTACAGCTAATTTAAATGCATATAATTGAAATGACCCGCGCGACTCTCGTGACTCATAGATACATGAACTATTTTGAAAATTTGAACAACCTTTTATTTCAGCGCCATACTGATTGATGTCAGCGCAGTACAAGAAATCAGAAATCAGAGAATCTAGAGCACTTTTTTTACGTATGCTAGACAGCTCGAAATGAGGTTTATGCTGATTGTTTTGCATTGCGACTCACTTTGCCGAATTAGATTCCCTTTTTGATCCCACGTGAGCGAAATTATCAGCGACAGGCACTACACAATTTTAAGCTGAGTTCAAGAAAAGCTTTTTTCTAACAATAATCTTAACGATCTGTCAATATTTTTTTTCAATTCCATTAGAATTTTAACTTTGAATTTTGTATACAAAGCTAATCTAGACTTACGTGTAAGCTCAAAATACGAGCGCACAATGTACTACTATTTATCAAACAAGCTAATTTTCTCTGAGAAGCTTTGCAACTATACTTAAAAAATGAGTGAAACCCAATGGAACTGTTGGGTTAGTTAGAACTCAAAGGCCTAGTTGAATGCAGATCTAAGAGCGTATGAGTGTGCACTGAGTCTGAGGAGTCAAGCCGGCCAAGGAGTACAGAATCTAAAGCCCTGAAGGTCGGAGAGGTCGATGAAAAATATGTGTAGGAGGGAGCCAAGCAGGAGTTTTGCAAGCACGCAAGGAAGAATAGGCGGGAATTGGGGAGGGAGACATGCAGCAATTCCAGGCCAAGAGGAATGGAAAGAGCTGCTGCCTCATCCGCTACACTTCCTAGTCTCTAACGCCGTCCGCTCGCAGTCCTTGCGTTCTACCCACCTTCCTCGCCCCGAAGAGTTCTGCTATTATCTCACCCGACTACCCTTCCTTAGCTATAGTCCCTTCACTCTTCCTTCTCTACTCGTCACGCGGTCCTTTCGTGAGCTTTCCAACTTCTACTGCACTGAACATGAACCCGTCACTCAATCTGTCCCCCCGGTTTCTAGCCCTATCCCCGCTCTCCTTGCTCAGCTTAATGGCGAGCTTGCGCGCATGACTAAACGGGATAGGGGAAACGCCGGGGCTGGGATACATGAACCAGGAGGAAAGGCACACTGAAGGGAAGCGATGGGTATGCTAGTTGGGAGTTATTCCCTCTTAGAATGTCTATCCCAATCCGCTCCCATCCCAGTCGGTGCAGTGTTTCTGTCTGTCTCTCTAGCTCTCGCCCTTTCCCCAACCACCAATGCGTTCTCCCTCAACCCACAGTACCCAAGAGGCGCAACCTCCGGTTCTCTCAGCCAAGCGTACACTCAAGGGCTTGGGAGCCACCGCCCAGGGCAGTTGTGTTCTTTCCCGATCAAAACTCTACGCGCACACACAGAGTTCAGACAGCCGGACCAACCTCTCCTTCTTTTAGGGCAGCGGCTGCAGCTAAAGGAACCGCGCATTCGCCCAGCTAACTCAGAACTGAAGCATTGAGCAACGAAGCTCTGAACAGCAAGCAGTTGCCACGCATTGCATCAGCCTAAAGCATGGGAAAACTAGACATATTCGAGATGAAGCTCGAGTCCGGTGGCCCCTTCCTATCTGGTGGGGTCATCAACGGTGACGTTCTACTGCGCCTGAAGAAGGATATCGACATCGCCCGAGTGGTCGTCTACCTGTACGGCGGCGGCCAGGTGGAGTTCGTTGACGGCTCCGGAGGAAACGCGGCCTCGTCCTCCAACAGGCCGACCTACGAGGATCACGAGACCTACTTGCGCCTGGCGCAGATTGTCTACGCTAAAAATAGCTCGCACCAGACTGGCCCGCTGCGTCGCATCTGCCGAAACGAGCTGTACAAGTTCAAATTCGAATTCCGCCTGCCAGCCGACTTGCCGAGCTCGTTCATGACTGTTGTATTCTACAAGCTGACGGCCTTCCTGGACTGCGGCGGCAAGAGCCACGAGACCACCGTGCCAATCGTGGTCATCAACGATCTGGACTTGAACTGTTACCGCGGCCGCCTGCCCCTAGCTGAGCCCATCGACATTTGGTCGCCGGCCCGATCGCGTTCCGACACCGGCCTGATCTCCGCCCGACTCGTGGCTAACAAGCGCGGCTACGCCATTGGCGAGACTCTGGCCATGCAGATTGAGATCTACAACAACTCGCGCGCCAAACTGGAGAACATCAACGCTTGCCTAGTGCAGAAGGGCGTCATGAAAGCCTACGGCGCCGGCGGCCTCCAGCTGCGCCGAGTGCAGAGGCTGCTAGTGAAGAACCTGTGCCTGGGCCGATTGCGCAACGCCGAACGACTTTTAGTGGACGATGCAAAGCTTGCCCTGCCGTGGCTGGTCACCAGCGATGTGGAGCGCAGCAGCCGGCTGATTGAGATCGAGTACTACCTGCAGCTGACCAGCAGTACGCCGCTAATCTCCGCCGTGACGGGCGCCCCGCTCTCACAGGTTGTCTGCGTCGGACCAGACTATCGCAAGGCCGAGGTGGTCAGCGTGCTAGCCGAGGAGCAAATCGTCATCGGCATGCGGGCGTTGCGCGAGCCGGCAGTTTCCATGGAAACTGACCAACAACAGCAGCACCAGCAGCAACAAACCCAACAGCCGCAACAGCAGCAGCAGCATCTGTATCCAAGCGTCAACGGAGCTTCCGCCGGCTCAGTGATGCCGACCGCGCCGCCTCCGCCGCCGCCGGACGGCACCGATCTGACGATGTTCACGATGATTCCGTCGGCGCCGCCAAGCTACGATGAGGCTATCGGCGGAGGCGGCAGCGGCCACCCGGAGAAGGTGCCGCTGGGCAGCCCGAACGATTCGGGGGACTCGCCCGAGAGGGAGGCCAACTGACTGGCCACCTGCTGAGCAGCAGTTGCTAAGATCGGGGGCCTCTTGCTACGCCAGTTTGTAAAAAAATGGTTTCGTATTGAATTTCTGGCTTTATCGCTGGCCTAATAGTTTAACTTTGAACAAAATGCGCGTCTAAGCGGTTAGGCTCGTGTCCTGAGAGCCGGAAGCCACTTCCCCCACAGATAATGGTCACCAGAGCCTCTCTCCCGGATGTATGCTTGCGCCCCCCGTACCACTTCGAGTACGTATTAAATTAGCACATGCGTGTTCAGTTTACAGATAGAAAGCACTTTTTTTAGTAAGCATGCATGCTTTGCGAGTGAAACGAGTGCACTTGTAAAATTTATTTCATCATCAGTGTAAATCGTGTCGTTTACATTTTTAAAGGAAAGAAAAAAATCTATTAAAAATATAGGTAATTTTGCTCCTCCCGAATACACATATAATATGCGTTTTTAGATGGTTTAATTAATTATTAATCACTGCTATGAGCTCACCGCATCGGGGATTTGCACAGCTCTGACATTTACAGCATCGTATGGGTCACAGTCCCCCGGCTGCTGGACGTGAGCTTGCAGTCTTTCATTTTTCCCCTTTCCAGCGTCACATTCGTAAGCGTCCAACCTAGAACAACAGCATCTAAATTTATCCTAAATCCCATCATTTCGGTTGGCCCGTGTGTTACTTTTTAAAATACATTCTCACTATTAAAACTCTGACTTCTCATCCCATCGAATATGACAAGCTGTAAATTTATTAAGGAATTTTTTTATCTCAGAGTGTTATGATACGCGTTGTATACATCACGAGACAGAAAACTATAGTCAATAGAAAGCTACTCGATTTTATATTTGTTATATAAATATACAGCATATAATCCAGCAGTTGATTGACATGTTGCATGCAAATACAATCCGCTCTTAAAAGAAACAATTTTTCGTTGCGCGCAATTTCTTAGAAAGCTCCCATGCAGATTGTCCCAATCGAATCAAGTTTTTTCAGAGTTCAGGTGGTTCTCTTAGGAGCCTTTATTGGTCGTGTTTTGCCTAAATTCTGCTTAATAAACATTAAAAAATGAGTTCTAAATTGACTATAATATAAAGTCAGCGTTAACAACCGCACTTTCCTTATATGGAAGGCAGCGCTAACAAACCAGTTTCGAACATGTCAAGCTCGTGCTCGCCGCCGTGCCTTGGGGAGAGAGAGAAGCGCCAGCCAATTTCTAATGAAAAGGGGGCGCGCATGCGTTTGCAGGACAGAGCGGAGCCGAAAGATTGATGAGGGAAAGTTAATTTACATGCTCCCAAGTGAGGCTGGACGCTTAGGTCGTGTCCGCTCAAGCCGTAATTCTCAATGGGTTGCCACATCCTGGTCAAAATCCCCTCCTCCCGAGGTCTTCCGTTTTTCGTCGGGATCTTGTGTTCTCTCGATCGCACCAGCTTGAGTTGGAAGCAAATGCTTCACGTAGCCCGTCAGGATAGCGATTTGATGGAGGAACTTGTGAGACTATCGCTCATTAAGTAGGAGTCCTTGGATCCTACACTCATTACTTCATTAGCTTGTTTACTATGCTGTAAACAAGCAGGTAGTCCTTCTGATGAGGCCTCTGCGGCTCAGAGTGATCTCTCGCCCTGTCGTCCTTCAGCACAGACTAAGCAAAATTTTCCCCACCTTGGCCTACACCGGGCAACCCCATTTTAAACTGACCACCTAGACAGCAGACTTTAAACTTTTTTATCTGTTATGATCAGATTATACTACTTTACATTCCTTCATTTGAGCATCAGTAGTAAATAGAGAGGATAATAGAAATTCTTGAAACTGTTGTAGCCTAGTGGCTAGGGCATCTGCCTTATGTCCGGAAGGTCGCGGGTTCGAGCCCCGGCTCGAGAAGACAATTTGTGCCTTTGAGCAAGGCACTTAATCCCGCATTGCTTCAGTCCACCCAGCTGAGATCGGGTACCAGTTTGAGCTGGGTAAATTTAGAGTGGGTGTTGCGGCCCCTCCAGCCCGTCAGGACTGAGCAGCTGTACACAGCCCTCGGATGCGCCGCGCAACTAGCTACGGCTGTGTCGTGGGCTGTACATCTGGTCGAAAAGTCGGGTGTCTAAATATATTATTTATCTACAATGATTATTTTTTAAACTGTATTAATTACTTATTACTTCTTAGTCAAGAAGTTAGTTCAGTCAATGCATAAGTGGAGAAGACAATTTTATTCCACAGCAGCTGCATTTTATATTTCTTGGTGATTAAAATATTAGAGAAAATCTGGAGTCGTAGTCACACATTATAAGGTATTTTGATGCAATTGATGCAAAAGATAAACACGCAGAATCGCTATCACAATCAAGCTGGTTTTGTATTATATAGTCATATATCATGATTATAAAGAGCTATACGAAATTTAAACATGATTATCTTATGGAGTTTCAGCAATGTAGACCTAGTGAATATTCTAAAATTTTTGTAATTTTGCCACATCCAAAAATAACCCAAAGTGGCTTTCTCAAATTTTCTTCCAGAAGAATGATCCCACGCCTGTTTATGAATGAATTATTTGGAAATCAAAGTTCAAACTAATTTTCTTTAACACAATTTAGAAAGAACTACATTGCTGAAAGGCAGAGAAACATTCACAATTGAAAAAGCAATAATTCGTTTTGACATGAATGTAAAGTAGAGGCAATCTGAAACGGGAAAAGTAATTCCGTTGGGATTAAGCGAAGCAAAACTTTAAATTTTAGCTTTAATTGTAGTTGCAATCAGTAATAAAAAATGGGGAAGAGTACGAGCGTACCATTGCGACGCCTATAATATCAGATTCTAGCCATGAAGATATTGTAAAATTGCGAAAGAAGTAACTCAGAAGAGCTGAGCACAACACAAAATGAACTGAATGTAGACATAAAGTACTTAAGAGTACACATTTTCGTGGCTTTGCCTGCTCTGTAGTTTTTGGCCGTAAGAAAATAACTTAAACTACCGAATGTTTTCCTACATCCCACTACACTTTAACTCCCAGGCATCAGCACTCACCCACCTCACTCCGAGATGCGCCTAACGCCGACACTCAACTAATTCCTAGACCCAACTCACCTTAGCACCCACCTCACTCCAACGCCCACCTTACTCTGACACCCATCCCACTCTAGCACCCACCTCACTCCAACGCCCACCTTACTCTGACACCCATCCCACTCCAGCACCCACCTCACTCCAACGCCCACCTTACTCTGACACCCATCTCAAGTCAACACCGCATTGCACCACCAACTAAAGGCCATAACTCATTCAACTCATATAAAATGATCTCAAGAATGGTGGCTAATTTTAAATATATAAGCGCTTGTATAACTGCATTACTCATGACAGTGAATAAGCAAGCATAATAACGCTCATTACGAAATATAAATGTGGAACTAAATTAACAATAGAAAGCTAATTATTGAATAGTTAAAAAGCTTTTAAAAGAAAAATCCCATCTCCCTATTTCCTTGCCTCCTTCTCCTCTCTATTGAGCTCATCAAGCGTAACCGCTTCGTATTCAATGTCGCCAGGCCCCAGCACCAGCTTCTGCAGCAGTACAATGGCGCACAGGGCCAATAATTTGAGAAATATAAGAAACGCCTGAATTAGAAAGAAGCCTCTGTACTCGTAGGCTTCGGCGATCAGAGCTGTAGCGAACGGCGACAGGGCCATGCCGACGCCCATGCCCGCCAGGCTGAAGGGGTACGCCAGGTGGCCGGGCAGGGTGGTGAGCTCCTCCCCAGCCGGGAACAGGAACGTGATGCTGGGGCCGAGGCCGAAGCCGCACAAGTAGGCCAGCAGTTTGCTCAACACATCATTGGACGCCCAGAATTCCCACAGGGCTAACATAGCCGCTAGCAGCGCCGTGCAGACTAGCAGGATGTACTTCAGCCGGTTCAGCAGCAGGTCTTTGGTGAACGCTGTGAGGACGGCGGCGATGGCGTAGGTGCTGGCTTCGCCGAATGCAAACAGCTGGGTCAGGTGGGTGGACCGAGTCAGGATGTTCTCGCGGCGTTTCACATAGTCGGCCAGGTTGAGCAGCAGGCCGTAGGTTACTATGCTAGTCATTATTCGATCGAAGAACCACAAGGCCAGGTAGGGCAGCTTGCGCTTGTCAATCTCTCTGATGGCGCTCAGGCAGCTGTTGTTGCTGCTCAGATAGTCCTGCTTGGCGGAATTTTTGCTAAAAAAAATGACGCCACTCAGATTGACCACCAGATAGATCCCGCCCAGTATGAGGAAAGCTTTCCGCCACGTGTAGGTCTCTATCAGACTGGCGTACATCTGCACGAACACGATTGACGCAATTGAGCCGCCAGACACAAGTGTAGTCGCCAGAATGTGATGCCGGTGCTGCTTGTCAAAGTACTCGTTGACTATGAGGCCAACAACGCTGAGAACGCAGGAGCTGCCAATGCCGTGGAACAGGGTGTGGGTGAGGAACAGCCAGTGAGGATTGGGCACGTAGGAGGACGTGACGCAGGCGAGCAGGATGAACAGGGAGCCGATTAGTTGAAATAGGCGGAATCTTCGCCCGGATACTAAAATGGCGGTGCTGGTGGCGGCGGTGGTCATGTAGCCGAGGGCTGCGTAGCTGTCGCCTAAAGATTGGGTGAAAGTTTCGAACAATAAGATCGTTTTAACGTTTAGACGTCGGTTTTTTCTGCCATATTAGTTCAATAATTGCATGAATATTAAAATACTACTGTCAGTAGTATTATTAAATATTTTTATATTTCAATAGCTCTGAAGTTTTTGAAGACTTTGCTTATGATTTAGTAGTTTTTATATTCTATTGTATTGTATTGTATTGTATTGTATTCTATTCTATTCTATTCTATTCTATTCTATTCTATTCTATTCTATTCTATTCTATTCTATTCTATTCTATTCTATTCTATTCTATTCTATTCTATTCTATTCTATTCTATTCTATTCTATTCTATTCTATTCTATTCTATTCTATTCTATTCTATTCTATTCTATTCTATTCTATTCTATTCTATTCTATTCTATTCTATTCTATTCTATTCTATTCTATTCTATTCTATTCTATTCTATTCTATTCTATTCTATTCTATTCTATTCTATTCTATTCTATTCTATTCTATTCTATTCTATTCTATTCTATTCTATTCTATTCTATTCTATTCTATTCTATTCTATTCTATTCTATTCTATTCTATTCTATTCTATTCTATTCTATTCTATTCTATTCTATTCTATTCTATTCTATTCTATTCTATTCTATTCTATTCTATTCTATTCTATTCTATTCTATTCTATTCTATTCTATTCTATTCTATTCTATTCTATTCTATTCTATTCTATTCTATTCTATTCTATTCTATTCTATTCTATTCTATTCTATTCAATTCGATTTTATTCAATTCTATTCTATTCTATTCTATTCTATATAGAAATTCCATCGATAAAAATAAGCTTTAAATAATAATAAATCAGCTAAATCTGACTAGCTTCGAACCCATAGCAGCAAAGCTATCAATATAATTCAACTATTTTGTTAAACCGTGCTTTTCTTGTAAATACTTGTTCCTGAGCCAGGACAAGGTCCCAGCACTTTTTAGAACGCCTACTGAAGGGTGAACCCACGAGGAAAAAAACAGAAAAAAACCCTTGGAAAAGATTCTCTGGCTTACAAAACGCATTTTTTCACCTTAAAACGGAGACAGATTAGTCGCTTAAAATAATTCATCAGCAAAAAAAACACTTTCCAGCAACACATGGCTGCTCACGCCCAACGCTTAATTATTCAAACTCCAGCCTCCCCCCCCCAAAAAAACCGGTGTACAGTGCGCCAAGTTAGCCTCTCTGACTTGCTCCTTGGGGTATAAGGGAGCAAAACTCCTCCTGCCTTTCAATTATCGGCTACGAGTTGAGACAGAGGAGAGGCAGGGTGAGGTTGGAGCGGCCGCACTGGAGTTCGCATTGATCCAAGTAGCCAAAGTAAATTATTGGACAGAAAAAGGACGCCGGCGTCCTTGAAATCCGGTCTGGACCGGTTTGGTCCAAGCAATTGGTTACATGATTGCTGGCTATGGCCTGTTTGCAAGGAAGCAAGTGCTATTATGCTGTCAGTAGCTGCCTCATCAATTCACGACTACATTTGCCTTCTTTGAATTCATAAGCTGATTGTAGCGCGTTTGCTTTATTTGCATTTCTCGTATCTCGATAAATTTTACCTTTGTCTTAAAGCACTTATGCTTGGATGGTTAATTAGACTTCATCTAGGTGTACGCTCGCACAGCCTAATGTTACCTTTTTTCAGTTTCTGTGTAGAAAAAGTATGGATTTTAACAGCAGGATGGCTAATTGAGATTAAGCTCATTATTCTCCTAAGGTCAGATTGAGGTCAGACTGTTTACATCTTGGAGGGATTTTTATACCATCACGCAACGCTTTTTTGACATGGTTCCAACACAATGGATAATATACTCATGCACACATGCCCACCCAAAGATGTACATCTGTCATGTGACTTTCGCTTTGTCATACGATGTACGCACGAACACTATACAGTCTACACCTTACCAAGATGCGCTACCGATCTGCCAATCGCCACTTAATTAAGCCACAATGATCGGAAGCCACAGAACACCAAGGAGCAGCTCACCAATCCAGTTCAGCTCAGCCAGGGAAGTTGTCCCATTGAACTCGGTGCGCAGCTGGGCCACAAACACGCCAAACGCTCTCCGCTTTCCACCCAGAAAGATGACGTTGATTGCTGCGCAAGCCAGCACCATCCAGGCCCATGGCGGGGTGCCGGAGCCACCACCGGCTCCGCCCGCTGCCGTAGCAACACCGGCAGCAGGGGTTCCGTTGCGACCCTCTTCGGCTTGCTTCCTAGCGGAGGTAAACGAGCGGAGGCAGTCTCAATACTTGAATTTTTCATGAAAAGAATGTTTTTGACAGTTTAAAAAGCGGTTTATGACGATAATCAAAAATTAATTTTCATTCGAAAGCGATGGCCTTAGCTGGATTCAAGTTTTAACTGATGTGGCTCGTATTATCGGCCATAAGGGCACTCCTGCTACTGACAGTGCTGGACAATTGCTTGTTCTTATTTTGCATCGCATTCAGGGAGAATAGAGCAGGAGAAGAGGGAAAAGTTATCCCACTTGACGCGACATTGATTTTCCCCATTTTGATCCCAGTTGACGCGTAGAATATCGGCGAGTCCCCCCCCCCGCAAGCCGGCTCGGATTTCCTCAGACCGTCAGACCCAGACGGTCCGCCTCGTCCCCGGACTGGAATTGAGAAATTTTCAAAAGCCGTTGTCAGGCCGCCGATGTCTTTGGTAGCTCGTCGGTTTAGCCAGAAAAAGAGGGCAGCTCTTCAGCTGGACTCAGGGTGTAAGGCAGCAGCGGTCGGGAAGGCAGAGCAGGACCCTGGGGGAATGGAAAGGAGAGGAAGCGGCCTCCTGCGTCTGACGGGAAGGGATTCCAGTTTTTTCCGCTCCTCTATTTTCTTTCTTTCTCTCTCTCATTCTCCAAACTCCGCGTTTCCAGCAGGCATCGGCGGCGTCCCACGGGCTCCCCTCCACCCAACTCCCAGTTTAACCTTCGCGCCGCTTCAAGACTCTGCGGCAGCAGCAGCCGCCGTTGCATTCAAGATTCCACGCAGAAGTTATCGACTGCTAGTGTAACGTGGGAGCAAGGGTTTTCAATTCCCGTTTCCTGCCACACAGCAGGTATTCAGATATTCCATGATGGGGCCCGCCTTGGAGCCTGTCGCCGCTTCAGTTTCCGCAGACAAGCGATTTGATAAATCTGCTGCCTGCTCAGGTGAGGGGATTCTATTTCTGGGTCTCGGCGCTGTCGTGATTGGAAAGGGAAAATAAGCAAGGGCGAATCACGCAACCCTAAGCAGAGTCTGTTTACAGAGTTAATAAAACGAGCTCAATTTTTACTTTATTGAACACTTGAACTTCTAGGGATAGTCAGACATCAGACCTATTGCATCGAATTCTCCCGCAGATACCACCAGGGCTACTCCGTTAGTGACTCACATTCCAGCCTGTTGCTGCTGCTGTTCTTGGTGCATGGGTTGCTCAAATTGCTGCTGTTGCTGCTGCTGGTGATGATGGTACGCTTGCTGATGCTGGTGCGGCCAACTTGCCGCTTCCGCATCCGGTCGAGACGCCATCCCGGCTGGTCAAGCAAGCTGCGAGAATCTCGCCTGAGGTGTTAGTGATTTGGCTTGGCGAGAGCAAGGGAAAAAATGAGGGGGATTTTTATCCCCCCAGTCCGTCAGCCAGTCCAACCTCGGGAAAAAAAACCGGCTTGCTCCTTGAAGAATTGGCCAATCGTGAGAATAAGCCAGACTTGGGACGTCGGGAGGCAACTGCAGCCGAGGAAGAAGTAGATAGGCGGAGAGGGGAGCGTGCATCAGGGGCGGAGAGTTGCGAGAAAGAGGGAGGAGGCGGCGAGGCCCACTTGAGAAGGAGGTGCGGCCCGCGCCTAAGGGAGATGGGGGCAGGAAAGGGGAAGTACTGGCAAACTGTAGACTAATTCAGGTGGAGAATTGGTTGCCAATTGGTGTGAACAACCCAATAGTGGAGGCACAGGCTGGCTTGTAATAAAACAATTCTCTTCAGAAAAATGCACGTCTCAGAAATGTTTACCAGTAGCTGCAATGAGCATACCATTTACCCGTGCGAAAATGTAGTCAATCGTAGATCTAGGCGAATTCAAGTTAGGCCGGATTGAATCACCCATATTTGACGTGTCAATCTATCCGTTAAGATATTAGTAATATTTGTTGGGTAATAAATCGTGCAACCAAACCCAGAAAATGACAGATTTATAAACTAATCCAAGCGAATACTCGTTAAATTTCGCGTTATACAAGTGGAATGAGAAAAGTTCAATATGATACACAAGCTCCATGAGTAGGTATCCATAGCAACTATGAAACTGATAGCTACTGCTCAATGGCTCATATCCGTAGTCTCGAATGTCACGTGGATAGAGCATTCGTGCCTAGCTAGCCAGGCCCTTGGCAACAGATCAAACGTTTTTTTCTCCTTCTATCCCTCACAATGCGTCCTTCACATCTGCGCACTTTTTTCCTATGCACTTCTAACTCTGTTATAAAAGCATTGTCACTATATGCTCGTCCAAAATTTGTGCATCTAAAATTTGGACAAGCAACAGAGAGAAATAAAGGATTAAGAAAACTGGTTAAATTTGTACTCAGACTTCATATTAGCTAAATTTTCAAACGGTTAATATGGGACTTGTTCCAAAAAAATGCAGCAATCCTATATACGAAGTTTAATGTCTAAATCTGTCTTGAGTAAATCCGCAGGACGCGCAGGTATCGCATAAATAAGGATGGGAGGTAATTCTCCCGCAGCGAGACAGACGAGTGTTACCCCGGAATTAAGCGGCTCGGCAAAATATCGGCACAGACGATAACAGAGCAGCATATAAAGCCGGTTAAATCCGGTTTTCCCCCTTTAGTCTGTTGCCCCGCCCAAGTGCTCTAATGAAGGATCTGTGAGCCAATCAAGCAGCAAAGTATTCGGCGAGAGGACAGGCTACAGAATTAGCCATTGGCGAGCTGAGAGAGGGCGAGCAGGCGCGAATCGCATTGCCGATTCATTTATGAAACTTCGGACGCGCCGCTGTCTTCTGCGTGGTCCGAAACTCGGCCGCGGTGCAGGCGAGGATTTCCTTCGCTAAGCTGGGCCCGAAATTGAGAACAGCTCGCCTATCCAGCGGGAATTGAGCCGGAGGGGAGGGGGGAAATCACAGCTCCACAGTTGCGAAGCTATAGTTAGTAAAAAAAATGGTGGATTCTTCCCTAACTAAATAGACTTTTGAATTTCCCGATCGCACGAAGCGTAGTTGGTAGGCAAACGGTCTGGAGGCCAGTTATTCATAGCTTGTGTTAGTCAGCAAGCCTTGGTAAGCCCCCCCCCGCCTGATATGTACGCCTGCATCTTCCGCCTTCACATACCCTTCCCCATGGGAGCCAAAGTCTCTGCAGAGCCGTACTGTTCGAGAGCCAATTTGCCCAAGGGATTTCGTGCTCGACTCGGCCCAATTACTGGAGGGAAGGAAGCTGGAGGAAAGCGGGGAAACTTACATACACCAGTACGCCGTCTGGGAAAGGGCAGCGTCGAGAATATCCTAGAGTATCCTAGAGTTATTTGGTGCTGTTGCAACTTTCTAGGGGCAAGGAAAATATTCCGCACACTAAACTGCTTCCTAAATGAGCCACTCAAATATCAGCAGTAAAATATGTTCGTCAAATTGTGCTTAGGAATGCTTGCTTGTAGCAGCAAAAAAACTTTTTTAAAAGCTTTTTTTGTTAGTTGATCCGGCAGCCTAAAGTCTGCCTTGTGTACCACTGGTCAAGGTTCGATTCCGGGTTGTAGGTTGGCTATTTTCCCTAGCGCGGTTTCGTGCGCAGGTTCACATTAAACTGGGGCCTTGTGCACGAATTGGTTGGGCTATAGGCCAGTTGTGTAGATTACGCACATGAGGGCAACTCCCATCGGCATATAGAGTGTACATTCATGGAATTACCGGTTTGTACACCAAATTTGAGTGCGTAACTGGTTGCTGGCCTGTGTGTGTCTGTGCCTGTATACCGCATTTAGTGTGACTTCTTTAGAACGCGCTTCAGGAGTCAGCGCAGTGGACTGTCATGCGTCGTCGCTGGTTGTTGGACGATGTCGCTTTAACCGTCAAGGTGCCTACAGCCCTCCTGCAGATTTAGCTTTAGCTAAGGAAACTAATCTTGTTTGGCATAAATTCTTATTGACATATATGAAACTACTCGATTTGGTTAAAGTCCAATGATTTGATTGATTCAACTTTGCACCCTTCTGTATCATGAATTTAACAAACTAGATGTAAATTCAGCGATGAACTTGCTCCACGGTTTGGATCAAGACATGGCCACACGAAGACGGGAAGATATTTTTGGCTGAATAATTAATGGAGCGGCACAGAAAATTACAGGAATAGAGAGAAATTATAAGCCTGTGGTTGGGCAAATGAGAAAACACAACATTTTTTAGCAATACGAAGACTGAGAGTGAAGAGCGAACGGCAGATGGATGAGATGGCTGTTGCTGAGATATGAGGTGAGAAGATAAGGGATAGCCCATAGTAGTTGAGCTGAGTTGCTTAACTTAATGTTTATGTTGAATAGACTTTGAAAACTTTTTATACAATATCCACGAATGAAAATTGCATATCTTTAAAAGTTAATCAACCTACTCATTAAGATAATAAACCTAGCTGGCTCACTCAGTATTCTACTCACTAGAAGTAGACTGTTCCGTTTATAAACTCCATTATAAAAAGTAAAGTGAAAATAAATAATTAAGTAATCGTAAAAAATAAGTCGAACTTTTCGACTCGTTGCAATTAAAAGATTAGTTTTCAGGATTTATTGCACTAGCATTTAATAATTTTTCCGGCTATGTACGATCGTACTTTTTTAACTTAGGATCCGCAATCGATGTTGGAACTTTGTGCTGTTTTTTCGGACGACAATAGCCGCTGCAAAAGGCTGCTTTGATTTGTTTTCTTTTAATTACATAAAGTGTACTTTAAAAAACTGACCGTCGAGGGAATATACAAGAGAATAATATACAAGAGGATAGATAGATAGATAGATAGATAGATAGATAGATAGATAGATGGATAGATAGATACATAGATAGATAGATAGAAAGATAGATAGATAGATAGATAGATAGAAAGATAGATAGATAGATAGATAGATAGATAGATAGATAGATAGATAGATAGATAGATAGATAGATAGATAGATAGATAGATAGATAGATAGATAGATAGATAGATAGATAGATAGATAGATAGATAGATAGATAGATAGATAGATAGATAGATAGATAGATAGATAGATAGAAAGATAGATAGATAGATAGATAGATAGAAAGATAGATAGATAGATAGATAGATAGATAGAAAGATAGATAGATAGATAGATAGATAGAAAGATAGATAGATAGATAGATAGATAGATAGATAGATAGATAGATAGATAGATAGATAGATAGATAGATAGATAGATAGATAGATAGATAGATAGATAGATAGATAGATAGATAGATAGATAGATAGATAGATAGATAGATAGATAGAAAATATTTCAGTATGGGCTTTTACGTGCACATAATGATGCGCCGATGCCTTAGAAAATCTATCTCTTCTATTTGTAGATCCCAACGCCCGATTGGCAGTAAACACAGGAGCCCAAGCAGCAGCTGTAATTGGGTTAGAGAATGACGTGCCTTACGCTCGCATTGTCGCATCGACGCACTATTTTTCGAGACTTAGAGTGAGCGGCAAGCTGCCAGTATAAACACCGGCACCTCGGCACCGTGACTTTATCCAAAAACTACCTGGGCCATAAAAGTCTATATTGTTCCATTTAAATCTTCTTTCTTTCTAAGCCGCTTGCGTCAAACCAAACTAGCTTCCTTCGCTCCGCGGGATTTTTTACCCCCCCCCCCAATCCCATGCTATATTTGGGATTTTCGAACTGACGTCCAGCCTATTAGGGATTCAGTAAATATTCTTTTTTCCTGCACCTTCAGCAGGAAACTTCCTACGAGTTAACGAAGTGTTATAGTGTATAAGAATCTGGGCTGAAGATTCTTAAGCTGTCAATATTTCCAAGAAATTTAGATCGAGCTAACTTCGGTCCTCCTGGAGCATCTTCGTTGCTGCCAAAAGCCACTTTGGCTCCATCTATAGCACTGCGCTGCCACGCAATCCATCAATGCATCAGTTGAGACAGTCGGAAATGCATTGTCGCACATTCAGTTTCAAGATCCCGTACCGACTAGGGATCTGTATATGCCCCCGTCAAGCAGTGACAGTCTACGTCTTTCTTTCTGTCACCAACTTGGCCAGTGTAAAAATTTTTACGATCAGAATTTTTACGATCAAAAGCTTGGTTGGGTCAAAGATTCCGATCGCACTGTATGGATTATTTTGCATCTATTCAAGTGCCCTCACACAGAGTTCCATTTTTCTTTGAGAGTTTAAACCGATAGCTGAAGTTTAGAGCTTTGAAAACTAAATATCGACAGTGCAAATTCCTTTGTTTCAGACAAAAACACGTCAATAAATGGCTCCTTTTTGTTTTTTTTTGCTTGAACAACTACAGTGATGAAGGACTATCGATTGTGGTAGGGTTGTAAAATGGTTGCAAAATAGGCAATGCAATACAGTTAGACTTTCGGATGGGTTTTTTGCAGTCTAATTACTCCTGTTAGACACCAGTTTGGGGCAGATCGCTGCAGCAAAAGCAGACACTCGACAGCGCAAAAAATCTATAGCAATAAAGCTATGAAACGGACTGTGGATGGAGACTTTCTATAGCCTTCTTCCAGAAGAAGAACGAACTGGTTCAGGCATATTGGGAGTGAATTTACAGCGGTCGGGCCGCAATGGCTCACCAGCAATCTAATATGTAGCAGTCGGTCTGTGCGAAGACTGGCGGACCGGCAGGGCGATAGGAAGAGCGAGTGGGCGAAAAAAAACCCGCAGAAGGGAACGCAGGCGAAAGACAGGCGATAGGGGCGCAGGTCCGGAACGAGTTTTACTGCCTATGGCCGAGGCAGCCAACCGAGTTACCCCTATCGGCAGCATCCTTCATCCAAGCCCCCGTTACCTCTCTGTTCTTATTTTTCTGCCTAGTTTTCTAAATGGCCGCTCTTCACTCGTGCACCGGCAACCACCAGACTCCAGGATTTGGTCGGGCCGACAATATGCAGTAGTTTGCGCAAATATACTGTTTTTCCAGTCGATATAGATTTCCTAATGCTAATAACTTGACTACTCTGCTATAGGCCCTACTGTACCTCATTGTACTCGAAATTCCCAGTTACAAAAAATTATAGCAATGCTATCGCCAGCTGAGACCCTTCTGCCACTTCCGCTACTGCTGCCTACGTTACTATCTGTCGCGGCGCTGTTGGAACCACCTATGGGTGAGATTTTATCCGAGTTTAATTGGCTTCAAGCTTGCAGTTGCTGTTTATTCTAATCAAAGCATGTTTTTAATTGTCGTTTGTCAAGTGCCTGATATAGCGTGAACTCCACCAGGATTTAGGCATCGAGAAATGCAATGTACGCTCAGAATGTACAATGGGGAAGGCACTAAAATTGCCAGCTCAGGTGCCACAATCAACACTGGGGAAGGCACTAAAACTGCCCACTCAGGTGCCACAATGAACACTGGGGAAGGCAACTAAAACTTCCCGCTCAGTTGCCACATTGAACACTGGGGAAGGCACTAAAACAGCCCGCTCAGTTGCCACATTGAACACGAGGGAAGGCACTAAAACAGCCCGCTCAGTTGCCACAATGAGCACCAGGGAAGGCACTAAAACTGCCCGCTCAGTTGCCACAGTGAACACTGGGGAAGGCACTAAAACTGCCCGCTCAGTTGCCACAATGAGCACCAGGGAAGGCACTAAAACTGCCCGCTCAGTTGCCACAATGAGCACTAGGGAAGGCACTAAAATTGCCCACTCAGGTGCCACAATCAACACCAGGGAAGGCACTAAGATTGCCCACTCAGGTGCCACAATCAACACCAGGGAAGGCACTAAAATTGCCCACTCAGGTGCCACAATCAACACCAGGTAAGGCACTAAAATTGCCCACTCAGGTGCCACAATCAACACCAGGTAAGGCACTAAAATTGCCCACTCAGGTGCCACAATCAACACCAGGTAAGGCACTAAAATTGCCCATTCAGGTGCCACAATCAACACCAGGTAAGGCACTAAAATTGCCCACTCAGGTGCCACAATCAACACCAGGTAAGGCACTAAAATTGCCCACTCAGGTGCCACAATCAACACCAGGTAAGGCACTAAAATTGCCCACTCAGGTGCCACAATCAACACCAGGTAAGGCACTAAAATTGCCCATTCAGGTGCCACAATCAACACCAGGTAAGGCACTAAAATTGCCCATTCAGGTGCCACAATCAACACCAGGTAAGGCACTAAAATTGCCCACTCAGGTGCCACAATCAACACCAGGTAAGGCACTAAAATTGCCCACTCAGGTGCCACAATCAACACCAGGGAAGGCACTAAAATTATCCGCTCAGGTGCCACAATGAACACCAAGGGAAGGCAACTAAATTGCTCGCTCAGGTGCCACAATCAACACCAGGGAAGGCACTAAAATTGCCCACTCAGGTGCCACAATCAACATTAGGGAAGGCACTAAAATTATCCGCTCAGGTGCCACAATGAACACCAAGGGAAGGCAACTAAATTGCTCGCTCAGGTGCCACAATCAACACCAGGGAAGGCACTAAAATTGCCCACTCAGGTGCCACAATCAACACCAGGGAAGGCACTAAAATTGCCCACTCAGGTGCCACAATCAACACCAGGGAAGGCACTAAAATTGCCCACTCAGGTGCCACAATCAACACCAGGGAAGGCACTAAAATTATCCGCTCAGGTGCCACAATGAACACCAAGGGAAGGCAACTAAATTGCCCACTCAGGTGCCACAATCAACACCAGGTAAGGCACTAAAATTGCCCACTCAGGTGCCACAATCAACACCAGGGAAGGCACTAAAATTATCCGCTCAGGTGCCACAATGAACACCAAGGGAAGGCAACTAAATTGCTCGCTCAGGTGCCACAATGAACACCAAGGGAAGGCAACTAAATTGCTCGCTCAGGTGCCACAATCAACACCAGGGAAGGCACTAAAATTGCCCACTCAGTTCCCAGAATGAGAACTCGGGAAGGTAGTACAATAGGCTGTTGTAGAGTACCAAAATGAACATATTTTGGTGCGCGTTTGCGCTCTACAAAAAATTCCACGTTTTATCTTTTTATTGGCGTAGTAGTGCATTTACAAGTACTATGCACCTTATATGTTATGGAGCGCATTGAGAAATAAGTGCATGAGCTGTTTAGTTTAGTCGCACTGAGCTCATACTCACGCGCGTAGTATCCAACGTACCGCTGCATAAAGCTCGAAGCGACAGTTGGCCCTTCTATTTTATACAAATAGTTGCAGCCATTTTCTTAGCATTTCTATTCATTATTTATGTGAGTAGACTGCCGAGCTGAGTCAGCCCTAGACGCCCTTGTCGGCAGCTGTGAGAAAAAAATCAAAACAGCTGCACTTACAGCTCACCACTTCATACGCTGTATTGCTACGTTTCTTCTTTATTTGCTTTAACTGAAGCGATAAATTTTAGAGGTCATATAATGATGATGAGAATCATATTTGACAATGATGGGGGATGAAAGCCGCCACCAATTATTCCCAGCCGTTGGTTTCTGTTTACAGCATCGCTCAGTCTAGACACGTACTTCCAGTTCCCCCCCCCCGCTGCGCCATCCGTCGAGCCTGTCTTTAGGGAATTTTTGGGTCTCGCTAATTCTTCCCAGAATCCTTTCGTATACAAACGGTTAGCTACCAACAGCAGCGGGAAGCAGTCAGCCTCTCCCCCAGAAAAATCGCTCCCAAAGCAGAGGGAAGGTAAAGCGAACTCCTTCCTGCCTTCTAATTTAGGCTGAAAATAGTTCTGGCAACGGTTTCCTTCGGATGACCTCCAATTGAAGCGGCAAATATGGACGATTGGACGTTGACGACTGCCGGATGACTCACTGATGGAAGTAGGGGCCAAATAGGAGCTAAATTTGGGCGCAAGACCCGAAAATCAAAGCAATACGATATGGTGCGGTGGTATTTTTTACCTATTTTGGCTACGCAACAGCGGCCTCGAGTGTAGGCCCATTTTACCGCTAGTAGATGTGAACGTACATAGCTGGGGTGGAGGGCCTTCTCTCTCTTCCTTGCCTATTCTTTCTATCCTGGTCGGCCTCGCCCACCACCCATCTCTGAGTTTGTGCCCGAGGGTGAGGGGTGGGGGCTGTCTGGGGTGTCAGGAATGCTGAGTGTGGGATAGTTGGATTAGGAAACCCCTCCAAAAATGTACAGTGGATATGAGCTAGTGTACACAAAAATTGCCCGCCTTGCATTTGCTCTCCCTGCTACTGCTCTTCATTTCACTTTGCACGGTCCGTACTTTCCATCGAATGAGAACACATGAAGTAGGAATAGGGTCAGAGAAAAAAGGAATGCCTCCGTCTACTGTTCACTGAGGGGACAATGATTTTGCCCCCTGAACTATCGTAGGAGAAGGGATTTTTTAGGCATTCTCCGCCCCTTAATTCCCAAGCAGATACCGGTGAGAGGTCATTAGTTCACTGGCAGTACGGCCCTAAGCCCCAACACTGGTGCAGGTGTCGGGGCGGGAGCCATTATCGCTCAGTCCTGTCATCCATCAACTGGCGTCCCTCCCTTGGCCTGTCAACAGCCAGCCGACTTTACAGCTACTACGCACTGCATTGCTGCTAGCGGATCAAGATTCAAGAAAGACCGACAAGGCCGCGCAATCAACTTCTGTTTGTGTGCTTGCTCCGCCCTAGGCTATAAAGCTCGATTCAAGAAACAAACATTTGAAGACTAAAGAGTCAACAGCAGAAGAAGAAGAAGAGGCCAAATAAAAGCAGTGCTTGCTGCTGCTTGATTTTTCTCTTTTATTAGCTCTCTAGCAGAGAGAAAGGCGCAGTCAACAGCAGGCAGATTCTTGATAGAGGTATTAGCTAGGTGACCCTAACAGCCTCACACACACTGCCCGCCGAAAGAAAACCATTGCCTTATTAGACTGGTCATAAACATTTTTTTGTTCGACCCCAGCCATAGTCTCTCTCTTCTTACCAATACCGACTTCTCATGCATACTACACAGTCTCCCCGCTGAACTCGAGTCTGCCGGCAAGCCTCATTCGCTTTCATTCCTTTGCTTCACCTCTCGCATACCAAAAAAGGCCTTTGCCCCTTCGTAGAAAAGTTTTTTTCGGGTCGCGCAACTTTACTATAGAGCTGGTAGACTCGGGGCTGCAGTTTACAATAGGACGGCTGAGGGGGGACCAATACGCTCGTAGACCCACAGAGCTCGAACTGCACCAACCCAGCCATATTTTTTCCGCGCGCATTGCACTGTAGTACGGGGGAGGGTGATAGTTGGTCGCCGGGGCGCACAAGAAACCCCCGAGTTTTTGTTGTTTAGGTCTGCTACTTGCCTTGAGGCAAGCCAGGATAAAAAACACAAATTAGGCACCGATTATTAATACACAATAAACAGTTTTTATTCCAATACGAAATGTGAAAACAATTGCTTATTAAAAGCTAGAAAAGTTCGAAATCCCGCATTGAACGAAAATTTAGTGAGAGATATCGAGTCCAATCATGCAGCTGTTGCTGCATTGCCTGCTGCTGCATCTGCTCTGTCTGACTGGAATCGGAGCGATAGCTATTGACACTGGTGAGTTTGCGTTGCTTTCGGCTTCTCTATATTAATTAATTGAAGGTTTGGTCAGGTCAGGTCAAAGTATTTTTTTCTGTTATCCAGACTTGATCTGTGCTAATTGCTTCACTAAAAACGTTCCGTGAAATTTGAAAAGGATGAAAAGAAAAATATGAGATAGAGTAGATAGAAACGGTGAGACGGGCCTGTGAGATTAGAGAGTAGATAGAGATGTAGAGATGGGCCTGTGAGATTAGAGAGTAGATGGAAATGTAGAGATGGGCCTGTGAGATTAGAGAGTAGATAGAAATGTAGAGATGGGCCTGTGAGATTAGAGAGTAGATAGAAATGTAGAGATGGGCCTGTGAGATTAGAGAGTATATCGAAATTAAGAGATGGGCCTGTGAGATTAGAGAGTACATAGAAATGTAGAGATGGGCCTGTGAGATTAGAGAGTATATAGAAATTAAGAGATGGGCCTGTGAGATTAGAGAGTAGATAGAAATGTAGAGATGGGCCTGTGAGATTAGAGAGTAGATAGAAATGTAGAGATGGGCCTGTGAGATTAGAGAGTAGATAGAGATGTAGAGATGGGCCTGTGAGATTAGAGAGTAGATAGAAATGTAGAGATGGGCCTGTGAGATTAGAGAGTAGATAGAGATGTAGAGATGGGCCTGTGAGATTAGAGAGTAGATAGAAATGTAGAGATGGGCCTGTGAGATTAGAGAGTATATCGAAATTAAGAGATGGGCCTGTGAGATTAGAGAGTATATAGAAATTAAGAGATGGGCCTGTGAGATTAGAGAGTAGATAGAAATGTAGAGATGGGCCTGTGAGATTAGAGAGTATATCGAAATTAAGAGATGGGCCTGTGAGATTAGAGAGTATATCGAAATTAAGAGATGGGCCTGTGAGATTGGAGAGTACATAGAAATGTAGAGATGGGCCTGTGAGATTAGATAGTATATAGAAATTAAGAGATGGGCCTGTGAGATTAGAGAGTAGATAGAAATGTAGAGACGGGCCTGTGAGATTAGAGAGTAGATAGAAATGTAGAGATGGGCCTGTGAGATTAGAGAGTAGATAGAAATGTAGAGATGGGCCTGTGAGATTAGAGAGTATATAGAAATTAAGAGATGGGCCTGTGAAATTAGAGAGTAGATAGAAATGTAGAGATGGGCCTGTGAGATTAGAGAGTATATCGAAATGGAAAGACGGGCCTGTGAGATTAGAGAGCAGATAGAAATGGAAAGACAGGCCTGTGAGATTAGAGAGTAGATAGAAATTGTGAGACGGGGCTGTGAGATTAGAGAGTAGATAGAAATGGAAAGACAGGCCTGTGAGATTAGAGAGTAGATAGAAATGGTGAGACGGGCCTGTGAGATTAGAGAGTAGATAGAAATTGTGAGACGGGCTGTGAGATTGCAGAGTAGATAGAAATGGAGAGACAGAGCTGTGAGATTAGAGAGTAGATAGAAATGGTGAGACGGGCCTGTGAGATTAGAGAGTAGATAGAAATTGTGAGACGGGCTGTGAGATTGCAGAGTAGATAGAAATGGAGAGACAGAGCTGTGAGATTAGAGAGTAGATAGAAATGGAGAGACGGGGCTGTGAAATTAGAGAGTAGATAGAAACGGTCAGACGGGCCTGAGAGAATATTTGCGGATGAAATCAGAGCAGCAATGGAGAAGCAATCAAGTTGGTAAGTGGATTAGGGCGACATAAAAGATTAAAATCAGTCGCGATTGAAACAATAGAAGGGAGAGAGAGTGGCGCCTCAGGATCCCACGTGAATGGTTGGCAAGCGTTGCCAAAATAAGTCTACCCAAGCCTTTGAGATGTGGAAGCTCCGACCCAAGACTCAGAAAACTGCGGAGAAAGCCTCTATTCTTTGCTTCCTCTCTCCGGTCCGCCACGGGATAGAATTGCGCGCTGTCTGTCTATCAATCAAAGAACTTGTTTTCTTGCTTGTCCGTCTATTGCTTTGTTATACAATGAAAGTTCGCAATTAAAAAACTCTTCACTGGGTTGTCCGGTTTGTAATAACTATAGATATAGAGATATTGACTGCCTAAAGAATAACTTCGATACAAAAACCAAACCAGAGTGCATGTTCATCGTTACTGCATTCGCATGCACGCGCAAATTAACTAAAAAACTAATCTCTCTTTTTAAGCTGCATGTTACAAAAAGTTTTTCCGAGCCCCCGAAACTGCGTCTTTTTCTTGTTTAGCTCGTAATAGATGAACGACTCATTGCTAGGTTTACATTTTTGACCAAACTTGCAAGCAGCACTGTTTGTAGAAAAAATTCAATTTTTTAAATATGTTCATTGAAATGTACTTATGGGGTTTTTTAATGTACACTTCAGTGTACATTCGGCATTCAATCAATTACGCAACTAAAACTATATTCAAGTGGTCCATTATACTCAAAATATTAATTAGTACCTCGAAATCCGATGAGAAACTTAAGAAGCTTTCAAAGTTACAAAGACTCAAGTAAAGTGTCTTCCGATTGAATAACCCGTCAATCTCCTGACTGCCCCCATCCAGCGCCATGCCCTTCTGACCGCTACGACGCGGTGTTCGCAGCGCCAAACGCAAACGTTTCGTCCCTATACGATGGCCACGGCTCCGGCCTCAGCTATTCGACGCTTCAAGGCGTCACTGTGACGGAGAACTCAGACTTTCTGGTGTTGAACCCAGTCCAAGGCCGCTGCTTTGCCAACTTGTCCGAGTGCGCCTGCGGCCTGTACATCCGCCTGCTGTTCAAGCCCCTGCTCGGCCACCAGGACCTGACGCTGTTCGCCGCCGGGCCCCGCCTAGGCAACGTCCGACTCGGCCTGGACTCGTCCAATCGGCTCCTAGGTGGGCTGTCCGGCAGCGGCCGGGACTGGCTTGCCGCAGGCGGCTCCGTGCCCGAGAACGAATGGGGCCTGGCCGAGCTGAGCTGGAACCCGCTAGCCGGCGGCCTGCTGCTGCACCTCAACTCCAGACTGGTCGGCCGGGACGCTGATGGCCGGGTCCGGGCGACCGACCAGCCGAGCTACGGGCCCTACAGACACAACTGGACGCTGGGCCTGGACAGCAGCGTCAGGCATCCGGCCGCGATTGATACAAAAAAGTTCATCGTGTACTCATTGCACGTTTCGGCGGCTGGACGAAGCAAAGATCGAAGCGTAGATGGCGCCGGAGCACCAGGTTAGGATTTGGTTGTCAATTTGCAGATTGTAGCCTAGTGGCTAGGGCGCCTGCCTCATGACCGGAAGGTCGTGGGTTCGAGTCCCGGCCCTAGGAGACAATTTGTGCTCTTGAGCAAGGCACTTAATCCCGCATTGCTTCAGTCCACCCAGCTGAGATCGGGTACCAGTTTGAGCTGGGTAAATTTAGTGTGGGTGTTGCGGCCCCTCCAGCCCGTCAGGCTGAAAGCTGTACACAGCCCTCGGATGCGCCGCGCAACTAGCTGCGGCTGTGCCGTGGGCTGTACATCTGATCGAAAGGTCGGGTGTCTAAATTTATTTATTATTATTTGCAGATAGTCTGTGCAGAAAGTTGGCGCTAACCATGCTCTCTCTGCTGTCTCCTCTAATACAGAAGGGAGATTTTTCAGAAAGTAGCGATAAACAATTCTTAGTAAAAAAGCGGGTTTCGTTTTTTTTCGAATTTTACGATCTACTGTAACTAATAAACGTTCAACGTATGAACAAAATGGCTATAAAACTCTAATTAATGCATCGTAACTTTTTTCCCATAACTGGAGCTTTGCTTTACCTGTAGATTGCAGCCTCGTTGGTTTGTAAGGCAAAGGCCCAGGCATAAAAAAACGAATTGCAGTACCGCAAAGCTAAAAATGCTCCGCTCCCCCTGTTAGCCTGGCCCCAGCCAGCCCGATCTACATCGGCTCCGTACGCTGATATTCAGCCGCCGCAGTACGGCGATGGGCCGATGCAGCCAGTAGCTTCTGGCGGCGGCGCCCAGCGTAGGTCTTCAATGACAATCATGTCTGGATGCGACAGATTCTTATAGAAAAAAACCCCAATGCACAAGTTCGTTCGTTCGTTTATCCGTTTGTTTATCTACTTCGCTATAGTGTAATTTGGCACGACTGGTATTGAAGTTTTTTCGTTTTATTACAGAGAACGTTTTCGTTCATACCGCCCATTGATTGCGTCTGAGGTTTGACGTTTGATTTATTTGTACCATGTCAAGAGTTCTTCTGCTGCTGCTGTCTTTTGTTTGCCTCCGTCCGCTCCCTCGGTTGGTTGTCCGTCTACGGTTCCCTTGTGATCCTAGTTTTTTTTAAGGAGAATATCCAAGAATCGCAATTTTTCGGTCATATTAAAGTGCACCTTATAAAGTTACTGCCGATACATATCGTCCAGTTTCTAGTTTCATCGTCTGTCAGAAAGCATGACAGCCATTCCTGGAAAATTTTATAGAATTCTGTTTTAAAAAAATCCCCTAGCCAGAAGCAAACTGGTCAAGCCTGCTTGCTGCGAAGTTTCTTTCAGAATTGAAGTTTTAAGATGCGTTTAAGCGTGTTTCCGAGAATTCTTTAAAAAGTTGACTGCACACTCGTGGCTCTCCGTGGGATCTCTATGGGATGAGAGGCATAGTTGGCTTTGAAATCTCGATATTCGCCATTAGAACTGGGAAAATGGGAAAACTTCCATCGCTTTTCATTGCGCAAAAGATAATTAAAGAATTACGCAATCACTTCCGTAGGCTAATAGTGAACCGAACTTTTAGGAGCCTATCTATTTATAGACCAGTCCGCAACAACAGTCTTCAATTGCTAAGCGACTCCGCTGCCTTCCCCTGTCCCTAAATTGCCTCTCGTTGCAGCCGAATGTTGCTGCCATAGCTACTACAGACAGACAGACAGGAAGCCGCTCTTTGACACGCTTGCCTGCGCGCGCATTAGGCCCAGGCAGGCATAGGGAATGCGAAATGGCCCACAAGGACCCATGCTTGACAGTAAAAAAAAGGCTGGAGAATCAGCGAAGCAACAAGAAGGTAGGCTGGTAGAAGTGAAGGCGATGCAATGCAACACTGGGACCGACGGACTGCGCATTTCCAGTTAGGGGGCGGGGGCTGCTGCGGCTTCTGCGGGGGCGGAGAGCTTAGCAGGGGAATTAATTGGCACCGGAGCTGCAGCTCCGCCTGTCTGGCAATGCCCGCCGCTAAATGGGCATCGAAGTTTCCCTATTCTCCCCCCCCCCCTATCTATCTAACGTGTTATCTATCCGATGCCTCCTTCTATCCACCCACAAAACAAATTCTTCTTCCAGAAGCCGAGGCAGAAGAATCCTTTCACTACTTGCGGGGTGAATATAGATATCAGCGCTAGTTTGAACTTATTGTTAGTGCAAATAAGCGAAATCGGAATGCGAAGACGTAGGGGAGCCCTGCACTGAATGATGGGGATTTCTTCCCATTCTTACTCATTATTCATCTGCCGAAGCCGAAGCCCCCGCCCTCGCTTTCAACGCAGTCCGCGCCCTTGTGCTGCCGTTCGAGTCGGCCGACTCCGGCTGGGCGCCTCACCCGGACCTGCCCGGCGGCGGTTTCCAGCTGAACGGCGCCGCCCGCCTCCTGCCGGCCAGTTTCGGACGCGCCCTCCGCCTGCCCGGCCGTTTGGACTCGCTGATCCGCCTGCCGCTGCCGGTCAGCGAGCGGCCCTGCTTGGTGAGAGCCGCCAGCTGCCGCCGCGGCTTCACCCTGCGCGCCTGGCTGCGCCCGCTCGCCCTGCCCGGCGCCGCTCACGCCGGCACCAGTGTGCCGCTACTCTCGGCGCCAACATTTCATCTGTCGGCCGGTGCCGGCGGCCGCCTCGCCGTCCGTTTTGTCGACGCCGACGCCGGCCTGGCCTGGCTGGCCGCCGACCGTCGCGGGCCCGGCCTGGCGTTGAACGCCTGGCACCTGCTGGAGTTCAGCTGGCAGCGCGGCCTCGGCCTGCGCCTGTGGATCAACGGGTCTCTGGCGGCTTCGGCAGCTTCGACTGGGGCTGCGGAGAAAGCTGAAGGTGCCGCCGCCGCTGCCGCCGCGGCTGCGGCAGGCGTGCTTCACGTCGGCGGCGATCCCGATGCCGGCGCTGAGAGCCGCGTCAACTGGCCAGCCTTCGACTTGGATGAGCTGCAGCTGTGGGAGGCCGGCCGCGCCGAGCTGACCGCCGCCGGCCTGCTGGTGCCGCCACTGAGGCGCAGCGTTGGCGACGAGGCCGAGGCCGCCGAATTCCGGCTTAGTCGCGAAGGCTTCTCGCTTGATTTGCAACTGCCGGCGACTCTTCGCAGGGTTGACCGCGCTCTGCTGGCTGCTGAGGGCCGGCCCAGCCTGTCCGTGGCCCTCCGTTCCAGCGGCGTGTCCGTCTCCGTCACGTTGGACGAGCATCTTTGGCGCGCCAACATCCCGGCATCCGGTCTGGCTACAGCCGGTCCGGCCGTCAACCTGACAATTAGCTGGCAACGCGAGGCCGGTCTGTTTGTTTACCTTGACAGCGCCTTGGCAACAGCGGCTTATTTGGCTAGGACATTGGCTGAAAAACCGACTGAAAGTCCTCTGACCAATATCACTGTCGCTCCCGAGGTCCGGAGTTCGTTAGCCTGGTGGAACGCCAAGTATTCTCACGTGCTTAACCGGCGTCTGTTCGACTCGTTCGTTTCTGAGGATGACGATTCGAAACACGATTCGGCAGATCCACCAGGGGCTTATCAGAGCCAGGAGGCTAGTTCTTCTGGCCGTGTGCAGTCCGTTCGGATCGGTCGGTGAGTAGCCTCCCAATGAGTAGCCTACCCATCCACACACGGATGCACAAACACAAACACCCACTCTTGCATACACGCACAAACACCCCACACCCGAACATACGCACAAACCCCAACCGCGCACATATGCACAAACACCTACTCCGCACATACGCACAAACCCCAACCCCGAACATACGCACAAACACCCTCCCCACACACGCACAAACACTCCACCCCGCACACACGAACAAACACCCTCCCCTGCACATACGCACAAACACCCACCCCTGCACACACGCACAAACACCCTCCCCGCACATACGCACAAACACCCCACCTTGCACATTCGCACAAATACCCTCCCCGCACACACGCACAAACACCCCAATTTGTACATACGCACAAACACCCATGCCCCACCTAAAAACACCCAACGCACACAGATGCGCAATCTGTCCCACAAAAGCAAAACAATAGAGGTTTTTCAGGATGAACGGCTCTACGCTGCTATAAAATACTATTAAAATGTTTTGTCCTACCTTCCAGTGACGGACAGGTTGTCTACACATTCACCGGCATTCCCAGCAACTTGCAACAGCAGTTAAACCTGCGCTTTAGTACCTGGCAGACTGACGCGCTGCTGTGGTATTCTAACCGACAAGGCAACGCCAATGTCACTATTTACCTAAGGGTGAGTAACTTATAATCCGCATTCTTTATACTTAGGGATTGGTATCGGAATGTCACCCAGAGTGACTCAGTGACTCCCATTATGTTACTTTGAGTGGCTCTTTAACAGGCTCTCACAGTATTACTTGGGGTGATTAACATATCTTATCCCAGAGTGATTCTCCCAGTGATGCCTAGAGTGACTTCGAACAGTGTGAGCTAGGAGTGACTTTCACAATGCCACCAGAAGTGACTCTCACAATGCCACCAGGAGTGACTCTCACTGTCTCGCCAGAAGGGACTTTCACAATGCCACCAGAAGTGACTCGCACAGTGTCACCAGGAGCGACTCTCACAGTGTCACCAGGAGTGACTTTCACAATGCCACGAGGAGTGAATCTCACTGTCTTGCCAGAAGGGACTTTCACAATGCCACCAGAAGTGACTCTCACAGTGTCACTAGGAGCGACTCTCACAGTGTCACCAGGAGTGACTCTCACAGTGTCACCAGGAGTGACTTTCACAATGCCACCAGGAGTGAATCTCACTGTCTCACTGAAAGTGACTCTCACAGTCTCAACAGGGTCTCACCAGGGTGACTCTCACAATGCCACCAGTGTGACTCTCACAAGATCTACCTTGTCCCCTTACCAGGACGGCCTGCTGCACATCGAGTACAAGTACATTCAGGACATCGGCATCGATGCACGTCACGTGATGAGCGGCCTGATCACGATGCGCCCGCGTTACATCCTGCACGACGGCCGAATGCACTCCCTGTCCGTCAGGAAAGTCGACGGCCGACTGCAGGTCACCATCGACGGCGAACAAGTGGAGAGTCACAGCGTCAGCCGGGAGAACTTCTGGCTGGTGCCGGACCGGGGCACCGTCAGTCTGGCCCGCCACCCCGACCACACCGTGACGCCGCCGCTGTCCGGCGAGATTGGCGGCGCCGTTGTTCAAGTTGATGGTCGCCGGCCAATCGACCTGCTGGGCGAGCTGGCGAAGCCGTCAGGCAGCGCCGAGGTGCCCTTCAGCATCACCGGCAGCGTCAGCGTGGTGTACGAGCCGCCGCCGACTCCGCCTCCGACTCTTCCGCCGCCGCCGCCGCCACCGCCAGCACCTGTTGAACCCGGCGGCGGATACACCAGCTCGATGGACAAAGTCTCCTTCACCGTGGAAGGCAGCGAGCTCACCATGGGCTCGTTCGATCGGCTTGGCAGGCGAATTGAAATCGAATTTGTCACCAACGAGCCGAGGGGCGTCCTGTTTTATGCGTGAGCGGCTGCGGGTTGTTGCTGGGAATGCCTAGGAATTAGCACTGGATGGTGTTTAGGGATCTTTGCTATGTGCCGCGAATCTCAGCGTTTTTCTAGCAATTAATTAGGATTTTCGAAGAATACCTAGCAACCTTGGCATTGGGATATTTTTAGGAGTTTCAAGTATTATCCGGGTTTTTATTCGGATTATATTCCGGATTTTCTTGGATTTTTTAAGATTTTCTAAGAATCTGCAAGGCTTAGTAGAAATAAAAAAAATATTGAAAGCTGCGACTCGCTGCAGGAGTGTCTGTGATTTTTCTAGGAATCATCAATTATTTTATTAGAATTTTAGTCGTTTTTTCGGTAGGAATCGGCAGGATTTTTCTTAGAATTACCAGTAGTTAGATCTTATAAAAAACCTGCCGCGTTTTCTCTTAGTCTGCTGGGTTTCTTGAAATCTCCTAAATTTTGTACGAATTTTCGGTATCTATCAGAATTTGATGGAGCTTCTTAGAACCTCTGCATACAATACAATCTAAAAAAGTAATGATAGTCTCTAGACATCTACAGAATACCTACAAACACCTACTAGACATCTCTAGACATCTCTAGGTGTCTATAGACATCTTTAAATGTCTCTCCACATCTAGAAATAAGGTATTTATAAATCTATAAATCATCTATCTGTACCTAAGCAATAGCGCAGCATCCATCATCAATCCTGATTTCGCCCAACCCAGCGGCTACGACGGCTCGCCAACGAAGAGCTCCTGCTTCCTCCTGCTGGAGATATTCGACGGCGTGCTGTACTTCGTGGCCGGTCCGCCCACGGTGCTCCGCGTCACCGACAGCCGCTACCGGCACCGGCTCAGCCGCGAAGGCGCCCCCGTCAACGACATGCGACCGCACGTTGTTCGCCTGTGGCTGGACGGCCGCGATCCCGCCGTGATATTCGACGGCGATAGGAAAGACCTCGGCGACGCTAGCCTGCTGCGCGACGACTGGAAGTTCAACACGTACACGTACATTGGCTACGACACAGAGAGTCGCCTGCCGTTCCTCTGCTGGTCCAGGGTGAAATTTCACGGCTGCATCAACTATATTAGAACGGGCGCCGACTTTGAGACCAGCCAGTGGTTCTATGTGCAGAAGGAGAGGTTAGTGATGGCAATCCAGAATCGAATATGGAATGCCTTGCATCGAATATATTCGTCGAATATCTTGATTCAATATCGAATATCTAGGTTTCAAGACAGATTTCTGACATTGATGTTCTATAATTGTCAGCCTGAGCCCTCAGAGATCAGCTGATTATCATAAGCAGTCTATGGCCCAACCCATCCAACCGCCTCTGCAGCCTTTCCGTCCACCAGTCCAACGCTGTGGGCCGCAAAGTGGGCTGCCACATGCCGCGCTACCTGCCCTGCACCGAGCCGGTCCAGAATCGGCACTCGGGCAAGCTTGTGGACGTCTGCTTCCCCCTGATGCTGCGGGCCACCCAGCAGCAGACTTGCTCCAACCGCTGGCAGCACAATCACCTGCTCAGCGAGAACAAAGACCTAATCATCGCCGGCAGAAACTCGGCGCCAACTTTAAACTTCTTCTGCGACTGCCGTCACACGCAGTACACCAGGAGAGCCGCCGATGATGTCGAATTCTCGTTTCTAGGCGCTTCGTGCACCGAATGTGAGGCTGAGCCTGTGAAATCGTGCGCTAATGTCAAAGGGTTTGGTAGTTAATTTGGCAAAGGGAAATCCCTATGTACACTAACCTGGGGAAATCCCTATGTACACTAACCTGGGGAAATCCCTATGTACACTAACCTGGGGAAATCCCTATGTACACTCACCTGGGGAAATCCCTATGTACACTAAACTAGGGAAATCCCAATGTACACTCACCTAGGGAAATCAATAAGTACACTAACCTGGGCGAATCCCTATGTAAACTCACCTGGGGAAATCCATATGTAAATTTATCAGGGGGTTTCCTTTTGGATTCTGCATTCTTCCTTGTTTGCTGAGTCAATTTTGTTGCTTGAAAGTAAAATGCGTGACGTCAATAAAACTTGCAGCCGCCCCGCTAAAGACAGTTGACGGCAACGAGCAGTACCTGGTGGCCAGGTTCAAAAAGGCTGGCAGCAACCTGCACACCCACCACGACGACATCACCATCCGGTTCAAGACCGAAGCACCCAACCGGCTGCCTGTTCAAGGCGATGCAGAACGAGAGCCGGATATTCATGGAGGCCTACCTGCAGGACGGCCGGCCCGTCATCGCCACCAACTTGCACTATTCGGGCACCAAGCACGCCTCCGCGTCCCTGACGCCTCAGGTGAGAACGGGGGATGGCGGTTTCGGATGTTGCACTCATTTTGTCGCTAAAAAATTTGCACGTATTCTGATCACAATGCTCTGCTCGGACACAAGTTAGCTGGCCTGAAATTTCCTGACACAAATTGCACTCATAACGACGTTAACCACTGACACTAACTCAGCTGACACAAGCTTAGCTGACCCTAACTTAGTTGACACAAGCACAAGCTCAGCTGACACTAGCTTAGCTGACACGAACTTAGTTGACACTAACTCAACTGACACAAGCTCAGCTGACACTAACTCAACTGACACAAGCTCAGCTGACACTAACTTAGCTGACACAAGCTCAGCTGACACTAACTTAGCTGACACAAGCTCAGCTGACACTAACTTAGCTGACACAAGCTCAGCTGACACGAACTTAGCTGACACGAGCTTAGTTGACACTAACTCAACTGACACAGGCTCAGCTGACACTAACTTAGCTGACACGAACTTAGTTGACACGAACTTAGTTGACACAAGCTCAGCTGACACAAACATGGCTGACACAAACATGGCTGACATAAATTTCTTGACACAAACTTAGTTTGACAAATTTTACTGACTCAAAATCTACCGACACAAACTAATTGACACGAAGCTTGCCGACTCAACATGGAAGCAACTGCAGCTGTCATTCCAAACTATCATTGATTTCACAGCTTTCGTTGGCTTTGCATGATTTTTTGTTTATTTTTTTGAAGTGAACTGAGCACCAGAATAAAAATATAGACTTAGTTTTCACTTTTTCTCAGAACAAAGACTATTTCTGTGTTTCAGTGCGTATCAGCTGGCGATTACAGCAGTTTTTCCGATTGTCAGGTAACCATTTTAGTCTTTTTCGCGCTGTTGTTTGCGTTGCGAATTAGTCCGACGCGATGGATAATCCAAGGCCATTAATTCAAATCTAATTTATACGCTTACTCACTTTTGCCATATTGATCTCCTGATTTCCCCATAAGCAGCTGTTTAGAGTTCGCGATGAAATTAATGAGTTTTTTGTAATTAAAAAAAGTATCTTTTGTAAGGAGGAAGAAGTTGTAGAAGCGCAAATGTCTACTGGCAGTAGTGAATGACGCTTTCTCACATGTTGTCGCTAGTGTTTTTTAAATTCAATCTTACTTAAGTAGCAACTTGAAGGGTCCCATAAATCTGGGAATATCCCAAACTTGAAGCATCCCATATCATTAGTTAGGAATATGCCAAACTTGAAGCATCCCATATCATTAGTTAGGAATATCCCAAACTTGAAGCATCCCATATCATTAGTTAGGAATATGCCAAACTTGAAGCATCCCATATCATTAGTTAGGAATATGCCAAACTTGAAGCATCCCATATCATTAGTTAGGAATATCCCAAACTTGAAGCATCCCATATCATTAGTTAGGAATATGCCAAACTTGAAGCATCCCATATCATTAGTTAGGAATATCTCAAACTTGAAGCATCCCATATCATTAGTTAGGAATATCCCAAACTTGAAGCATCCCATATCATTAGTTAGGAATATCCCAAACTTGAAGCATCCCATATCATTAGTTAGGAATATCCCAAACTTGAAGCATCCCATATCATTAGTTAGGAATATCCCAAACTTGAAGCATCCCATATCATTAGTTAGGAATATCCCAAACTTGAAGCATCCCATATCATTAGTTAGGAATATCCCAAACTTGAAGCATCCCATATCATTAGTTAGGAATATCTCAAACTTGAAGCATCCCATATCATTAGTTAGGAATATCCTAACAGCATCCCATATCTTTAAAAGTATCCCAAACTTAAGGCATGTTTTATGTTGTAATACCCCAAACAAATCCCCGCGTAGCTATAGCTGATAACTTTCTGCTTCCGTTTATTTGACTAAGATTATGCATCTTCTAGAAGATACGAGCGTATCTAAGCAAAAGAAAAAAAGTAGAAATTTCGAAGCGAAAAGCTCGCTTACTTACCAACTTAAGGCAATAAATGAATTTAAAAAACATTTTGCCAAACCCGTCAGGTGTTGCGAATGGCCAGCAGCAACCCCAGGCGCTACAACGACGACCAGTGGCACACGCTGATTGTTAAACGGCGCGCCAACACCCTGGCTTTCTATGTTGACGATGACACGCCGGGGATGGAGCTGGCAAAGAGTGAGTGACATGCCGGGGATGGAGCTGGCAAAGAGTGAGTGACACCCCGGGGATGGAGCTGGCAAAGAGTGAGTGACATGCCGGGGATGGAGCTGGCAAAGAGTGAGTGACATGCCGGGGATGGAGCTGGCAAAGAGTGAGTGACATGCCGGGGATGGAGCTGGCAAAGAGTGAGTGACACCCCGGGGATGGAGCTGGCAAAGAGTGAGTGACACCCCGGGGATGGAGCTGGCAAAGAGTGAGTGACATGCCGGGGATGGAGCTGGCAAAGAGTGAGTGACACCCCGGGGATGGAGCTGGCAAAGAGTGAGTGACACCCCGGGGATGGAGCTGGCAAAGAGTGAGTGACACGCCGGGCATGGAGCTGGCAAAGAGTGAGTGACACTCAGAGAGTCGTCAAGGGGTCATCAGATCGGGGGTCATAGTGGGAGGTCAGAGAGTCGCTAAGGGGTCATCAGATCGGGGGTCATGGTGTGAGGTCAGAGAGTCGCCAGGGGGTCATCAGATCAGGGATCATAGTAAGGAGGTCAGAGAACAATCAAGGGGTCATCAGATCGGGGGTCATAGCAAGGAGGTCAGAGAGTCGCCAAGGGGTCATCAGATCGGGGGTCATAGCAAGGAGGTCAGAGAGTCGCCAAGGGGTCATCAGATCAGGGATCATAGTTAGAGGTGAGAGTCATCTATCCCGATCGGCCCCCGCAGCCGAGCTGACCGCCGACTCGCGCGACGGCTTTGTGTGGACGACGGACGCCATAGAGATCGCCGGCTGCAATCTGGTCACCATGCCCGGGCCCTACAAAAACTTCTACGGCTTCGTTGGCTCGCTGCAGAATTTCTATTGGCTGACATCGCGGTATCTGTACGACCTGTTCCTGCCTTCAAAGCTCTATAGCTTGGACGAGAAGGTGAAGCCGCCGCATCTCAAGCCAACAGCGGCGCCGCCGACCCGACCAAGCCCGCCGGAGAAACTGCCCAGCCGGTTTATAGTCACCTTCCTAGGAAGCCATTTGTACAGTCGGGCGGTCGGGCAGACTGCGCTGCTGAGGAATCTGGACCAGGCCGGCTTTACAATGGAGTTGTCGTTCAGGACTAGGGCGAGTAACGGGCTGTTGGTGCTGCTGGACGCTCTGATGGAGCCTGGCAGGTGAGTTGGCGGCTTAAATTTATTATTTTAAAATTATTTTGCACAGCGGTGCAACATCATTGCAGCGTTCTTAACAATACATAGCCTTAGACAATCATTCCAAACAGTTTAGGGTCATAGACAATCAAATAAATAGGCAATACGCAATCAGTCCCTGCATTTCAGGGCCATAGAAAATAAATCCAAACATTCCAGAGCCTAGACAATTAATCAATCAATTCAGGGTCATAGCCGATCAGTCTATTAATCAGTACAGGGCCATATACAATCAATCAGTTTAAGGCCATAGAAAATCAATCAATCAATCAGTTTAGGGCCATAAACAATAAATCAATCAGTTTTGGGCCATAGTCAATAAATCAATCAATTCAGAGTCATAGACAACCAATCAATCAGTTTAGAGCCATAGACAGTCAATCAACTAAGGGCCATAGAAAATCAATTAACTAGTTAGTAACTAACTAGTTAACTATTAATTTACTAGTTAACTATTAATTAGTTAAGGGACATAGACAATAAATCAATCAGTGTAGGGCCATAGAAAATCATTTCAATCATTCAAATGAGTCCAGCGCCATGAACAATAATCATTAAATGTTAACTCGCCCAAAACCCGCCCAGATACTTCGGCCTGGAACTGTACGGCGGCCGGCTGCGCTACACGTTCAGCCTGCAACCCGGCGAGGCGAACTCCGACTACGTGGCTTATCCGCACAGCCTGAACGACGATCGCTGGCACCGGGTCTGGCTGCACATCTTCACGCCCTATCGCTACGGCCGCGACAGTCTGCGCATGTACTTCGCCATTGACGGCATGCACGTCGAGGGGCCGCAGATTGTCAACAGCTTCTCCTACCAGTGCGACGCCTACGTTGCCGGCGTGCCAGACCGGCTGGTCAGCCGCCTATCCGGCATGGGCTTCCTGTCACACGCCGACCATCGCCTGTCCGGCTGCCTGGCCTCTCTGGTCTTCTACAACCAGCTGGCCGGGGAATTTCGTCCCCTGGACGAGGAGCGCCTGCTGTCTAGCGAGCCCGCTGGCAGCGTCCTCTGGGGCTCCACCTGCCGTCTGGTCAGCTGCTCGGACCGGCCCGGCTACTGTCTGAACGGCGGCGTCTGTCGCGACGGCGCCGATTCCGGCCGGCTGACCTGCGACTGTCCGTCTGGCGTTGGCGGCGATCGCTGCGAACTGCTGCCGACTTGTCCGTCCGGCTACTGCGGCGGCCGCGGCGCCTGCGACTGTCAGGGCCGCTATCCCTGCAGCCCGCGCTGCTCCTGCCAGCCCGGCTGGTCCGGCCAGCGCTGCGAGTACCGGGTGGCCTGCCCGCCAGGTTTCTACTGCCAGAACGGCGGCGTCTGTGAGTGCGACCCGACTGCGCCCGGCCCGGCCTGCAGTCCGCGCTGCCGCTGCCCGCTTGGCTACGCCGGCGATCGCTGCGAGCGGCAGCTCCGTTGCGACCCGACGCGCTGTCTGAACGGCGGCACCTGCCGCTGCGATCCCGACGCTCTACGACGCGGCGTCTGTCTGACCCTGTGCGACTGCCGGCGGCATTACTCGGGTCCCAGCTGCGCCAACTTCGACTGCATGGCCTACCTGAACAACTGCAACGGCCTGGGCAGGTGCGCCTGCGCCAGCGAGGCCGGCTGCCGATGCCAGTGCGAGAACGGCTACTCGGGCAGCACCTGCGACATCCGGCCCGAGCTGTGCGGCGATTTTGATTGTCGAAACGGCGGCCTCTGTCGAGTTATTGACGGCAGGAGATCGTGTGACTGTTCACGCAGTGGCTACCTCGGCGGCGCGGACGGCCTGTGCACCAGGCAGGGCGTCGGCTTCCTCATCAGCGCCGAGGCGGCGGACCTGCCCGGAGGCTACCAGCCGGTGCCCGGCGGCTACTACATCCTCCGCGTGGCGCCCGCCCGCCTAACTGACGCCGACAACGTGACGATTGGCTTCCAGACTTACCGCGGCGCCGGCACCATCCTGACATTCAACGGCACCAACGGCCAGTTCTGGTCGTTGGAGGCCGAGGACGGCCAGTTGAAGATCAACAGGCAGGGCGTGCGTCACGTGATCGGGGCGACGCCGCGCGGCGGCCTGGCAGACGGTGGCTACCACACGGTGTACATTGAACGGACTGGCGGCCAGTTCCGAGTCTTTGTTGACGACCAGCTGGCGCCGGTGCTCAGTACATGTGAGTAGAGTTGCTGGCTCGTGCGAATCAAGACCGCAAGGTCGGGAGTTCCATTCTCAATCATTTAAGCTTTCTATTCATAAAATTTTTTACCGCAAGCGCTTAGCTTAAAATGTCACTCAATAACAATCTAATTCAATTGCAGACATGAGCAGCTTCCCCTATCAGCAAATCATTTTTGGCGCGGATAGCAACGGAGAGAATTTGTTCTCAGGCACCATCGGTAGTGAGTAGCTTTCGCGTTATGATTTTAATTTGATTGTACTTCTAACGGAGTAAAGGTTAAAAACTACCTTTCCGCTCACTTATAACATTAATTGAAGGCATCAGCGGTAAGAAGATTTTGTGGAAATTTTCC
>CATNEM010000352.1:122500-192500 GCA_950096795.1 Macrostomum cliftonense | reverse complement strand
CAAGCTACCAGATCCCCAAGCTTCCAGATCACCAATCTAGATCCCTAATCTCCCCGATCCCCAAGCTCCCAGATCCTCAAGCTACCAGATCCCCAAGCTTCCAGATCACCAATCTCGATCCCTAATCTCCCCGATCCTCAATCTTCCAGATCCCCAAGCTCCCAGATCCCCAAGCTGCCCCAGATCCCTAAGCTCCTAGATCCCCAAGCTACCAGATCCCCAAGCTACCAGCTAGATCCCCAAACTCCCAGATCCCTAAGCTCCCAGATCCCTAAGCTCCCCGCTAGATCTCCAAACTCCCAGATCATCAAGCTCCAAGATCCCAAGCTACCAGATCCCTAATTTTCCAGATCCCCCAGCCCCCAGATCCCCCAACTCATTAGTCTCCCAGCTCCCAGATCCCTCAGCTCCTAGATCCCTAAGCTCCCAGATCCCCAAGCTGGAGCAATAAAAAAAATCGCCCGTCCAACATCCCAGACGTCGAGTGGCTGGGCATTCGTCCAGTAGAGACGGACGGCAAGCTGTGCATCGGCTGCGGCCTCCGACCTAGCGGCGTCGAGCTGGTGAAATTTCCCACGACGTTGCCGCCGCCAGACGCCGACATTTTGCCGCCATTTAAGCCCGGCCAGCGGCTGCCGCCTAACGGTGGCTACGCGGACGTCGGCGTGGGCGGCGGCGCAGGAGGCGGAGGAGGAGGCGGCGTCGACCCCGGCCTGCTGTTTCCGGGCAGCGACGGCCTGGTGAACGCCGTCGGCGCTGGCGCCATCGTACTGGCTGGCGGCGGCGCAGGTGGCGCCGGTGGCGTCGGAGCTGGCGGCCTGGCGTCCGCAGGTTTCGGCGCCGGCGGCCTCGGCGTGGTGTCGGCCTGGATTGCCGGCCTGATCCTGGCCCTGCTGCTGCTGCTGTCCTCGCTGCTGTGGGCCTTCTGCCACTGCAAGCCCGGCTACTGTCTCTGCTGCGCCAAGGGCGCCGCAGGCACCGGCTACGCGGCGGTGAGTTGGGCGGCGCCTGCTGTGTGTGCGGTCATCTTGAACCCACCATGACCCCCTTATTGACCCCACTGTGACCCACCCTTATTGACCTCCATTGTGACCTCATAATGACCCTTATTGACCCCACTGTGACCCACCCTTATTGACCTCCATTGTGACCTCATAATGACCCCTTATTGACCCCACTGTGATCCCACCCTTATAGACCCATTTTGACCTCATAATGACCCCTTATTGACCCCATTGTGACCTCATAATGACCCCTCATTGACCCCATTGTGACCTCATAATGACCCCTCATTGACCCCATTTTGACCTCATAATGACCCCTTATTGACCCCATTGTGACCTCATAATGACCCCTTATTGACCCCACTGTGATCCCACCCTTATAGACCCATTTTGACCTCATAATGACCCCTTATTGACCCCATTGTGACCTCATAATGACCCCTCATTGACCCCACTGTGATCCCACCCCATTTTGACCCCACTGAGACCCCACTGTGACCCCATTCCTCATTGACCCCCTCTATTGGTCCCCTTATTAGTCCCTTGGTGACCTACTATACGCCTTTTGCTGTGCGTGCAGAAAATTCCCCACAATTCAATCGAAAATTTCAACTCGAAGCTTTGAATTATCAAATTTGAGAATTTTTCATCCTAAAATTCGAAAAAAATTTAACCTGCAAGTCCCTGAAATCAGCCAGCAAATTCATAAACAATCACCGGATAGTACAAAAAAATTCATAAAATATCGCAATCGCAAAACATTTGATTGGAGTGGCAGTGTTGCCAAATGTTGATAAAAGCAGCCACTCCGAAACTGCAGGCCGAAGCTCTATCAAATGACATGAATCTCAGTCTCATGAAGGCCACCCTTAGTTCGGTAAGTGCGAAACACTCTCCCGATAATAGTGCGCATAATCGCTCTTGGCTACTAATAAGTAGCTAAATTGAGAAACAAAATTAAATTTAAAAAAATTCCAACGCTTGTCACGTGCGCAGCAACCTCCAACGCCTGCAATCAATGCTGCCACCAACACTGAGGTTGCTGGGAAGGTAATTTGTTGTTGATTTGGTCTGACCTGAGTAAAAATAGCGAAGCTAACAAACTGCGATTTAATCTGAATTAAGTGGTTGTCGATTGATTAAAGACTTATCCTTTGTCTGTCTGTAATTGCTTTATTTTGATTCGATTCTTTGTTTTAACGTGCTCAGAGGCCGCAGTCATTCAATTAACTTAGTTGACTCCTTCTAACTGGAGTTTTGCGATGAAATAATCGCCCATGATAATGAATTCTTACGATGTAAGTAATATCGTTTTATCTAACTCTCTTAAATGCGATCATCTTCGATGGACGAGTAACCAGCTAACAGCAATAACTTTTTGCGCGTCAAAGTTACGTCATCTCTATGTACATCTTGGAGTAAAATTACTTAACTACGTGCGAAGAGGGACTAAACAACAAGGAGGAGACTGTAATGAAAGTGAAAAGTGAACAACTAATTACAGACAGAGATTGGCGCCATTGACACGCGCAACGGCGCACAATTTGGCGCCGCCGCGGCCTCAGGCGGCGCCGTTTCTATCAGCGTCGCCTCCAACGTAACCGGCGCCACTCTGGCGGGCGGGGAAGTCGCAGCCGCTCCGCTGTTATCGACTGCCGACTCTCGGGTAGGCGCCATTAATAGCGTCTGGATGAAGTCTTGCATTAGCTCGTATTTTAAGTAGATGGAGAACGGCACTAGTGCATTGTACGTCTTTTAATTTCAGGCTGCCACTTATAACTATCGATCGCAAAGAACTGAGGTAAACGCGCCTCAATATCGAAGAGTTCAAATTTTAAGCGTTTCTTTTGTGACAAAACTAAAAAAATTTAACAAACTTAAAGGAATTAAACTTTACTCACACTATACTACATGACTGGTAACCTTTGCAGCCATTTAATTCAGCAGTTAAAAATTTGTGACAAAGATGAATTAAAGCTGGGTAGTACTCTTAATAATACTTTTTTCTACGAATGCTAATATTAAAAATGTACTTTAGCTGTACATAAAACTTCAGCGTCTCTAATTAATTTATCCACATAAAAAATCAAATTAGTATATTAGACTAGATTTTCTGCCCCCCTCACGCCTAACTTAGGAGTGACTTTGCGTTTAACTCTGACACCAACCTGCGAGTAATTCACACAACTGGCACACAAGTCTAGCTCTCTCTCTCTCTCTCTACCCCCCTTTCTGTGCAGCTGACCGCCGTCAGAAACCAATTCGGAACCGTGTTTAGCAGCGGTCGAAGACGTCGACACGCCAACGGCGCGGCCTCCTCGCTAGACGGTGCCGGACTGGCTATCAATCAGGTGAGATTTTAATGTTTATAAAAATAACGATTGCTTTTCTTTTAAATCTTACTTACAGTAGGCTTTTCGTGTATATTGATCGGCAAGTGTATAAAAAAACGACGAGAATTTATAATGATTAAAACACCGGAAAAACTCGTACTGACACATCGGCAGCAGCGGGAGCAGACCTGCTCAGTGTCGCTAGCCAGAGCTCCAGCTGCCGCTAGCCTGCCGACATCAAACTCACAGCGCACTGCAGTACACAGTGCCAGCTATCACACACTGAAGGTGCTAGTGAGTCAAATTTAGACAGACTCGAGTATCGAATCTTATTTGTAATGTCGTGTTTATTCTGTGGTGACAGGAAAACGTGCTTACAGTTAGCCTGAATGTTGTAAGAGTACACAACCTTTTCAGTTCCTAGTTTGCCTTCTTATTTAGTAGCATTTGTACTAGCATTATTTGCGCACCTCCATGTGCTTTGCTGGTAACAAATCATGTAGATTAGAGCATCTCATAATAAAGTTTATTTATCAGAACTCAAAGAAGAGAATTTCGAAAGCAAAAATGGGTGAATGGTCACGCAGTTTCAACAAATACAATAATAACAAAAAGTGCGGTACTGCAGAGCCGAAGCATGTGTTTGCCAACGTGTTTCTGGGGCAGAGTTTGGCTAGGACGCGGGTGGAGGCTAGGGTTGGCTAAGCCAGGGACCAGGGACTCTTCCCAGAGACTCCGGCCATTAATGCGTTCTCATTTATTCGTTAAAAACCACCCCGGCTTGTGGCTTTGCCTGGCCCACTCTTTCCTCTCTCGCCGTCCCTGTTTAAACACAAACTTCTCTAGCTAGCAAATTCAATGCTTCGGAGTGCGTTTGAGAAATGGAGACACAAATGCGAAATTTTTGGTCCGGCTAGAATAGCTCGGAGATCAAGCGTGGGGGGGGGGAGACACAGTATTACACACTGCATGTATCCTATCTGGCTGCCCGCTCCTCTTTCACTCGGTCTGAGTATAAATTGCCACAGTAAAAGGCTCTCGGCATTGAAAAGCCGGCAGCAGAAATCGTTGCAGGGAATTCTCTCCCAAGAAAGCTAGACGTGATCCTTCCAATTCGGCTGAGCTAATCTCCCCATCCGGCGTCAGGCTGCCTCATCCTTCATTCAAGTAAGGAAGCGGCGTCCCCCCCCCCCCCAACCCGGTCTCGGACAACGCAACTCGAGCCAAACTGTTCGATCGATTGGTCTTTTTTCGAATTCTGATTCTTTCTTATTTCTCTCGGGTGGAAAGAGGACTGTGCAGGCGAAAAAAAGTTCGGGAAATTTAGACAGCGAATGCACAGACAGCGCAGAGAGGAGGCGCAGCAGCTCTATCATTATCTGCTGATGCGAATCAACCTGGTCTCCGCCTCTCTGCTGCAACAGACGGACATCGGCCTGGTGGACCGATCAGCAGTTGACGGCCGGCCATTTGTGCATCTGCAGTCCGGGGCGGCCGGCGGCGGCACCCTCAACCAGAGCCAGCACTACGGCTACCAGCAGCAGCAGCAGCACGACGCCCTGTCGATCCGTTCGGTGCCGCCAGCTACTGGGGCCGGCGCTGCGGGCGTGTCGGCCACCTGGGGCGGCAGTCGGTACGAGCGGACGACCAGGACCGCCAGGCAGTACCAGGACGGATCGGATGCCATGTCGGACATGATGGCCGGGACAACGGCGTATCGGCCGAGACAGACGCTCACAGTCGGGCGGGACAGGGTGCTGGACATTGCGTCCAACTATCACATGGAGGCGGTGGGCGCCGAGGAGTCGGCGGCCAGGACGCAGGAGAATGTCTTCCTCAGCGAGAACATCAAGGTGAGGAGAATCTCATGGATCCTAGACTCAAACTATATCTATTGGTGATGGACTAATGGCCCTTGGCAACTCGCTAATTATCCTATTTGACAGGTGGACTGCGCCCTGATAACTCAGAACAGCAAATATGTTGTCACTGGCAACGCAGCTGGCCCAGCCCAGGTGTGGGACTGCGAGACTGGCGACCTCATCAAAGTGATGGACGGCCGGGACGTCGGCTGCACGGAGATTCACCTGGCCAGCGAGGACTCCGTGCTGCTCGGCCTGGTGCTCGACGAGGCCAGCGGGCGGCACCGCTTGCAGATGTGGGACTTTGCGCGGGGACGCGAAGTTGCCAACCAAGAGGATGTCTTCTGTTCTACTGTGGCCATCAATCGGAGTGGAACTCACGTGAGCTGAAGAAGGGCATACTGAAAGGCCTAGACTGAGAAGCTCTTAGTGGGGTCTAAGAGCTGCGACTGGAGGCAGCGGACAAAGAGGATTGGGGTCTAAGAGCTGCGACTGGAGGCAGCGGACAAAGAGGATTGGGGTCTAAGAGCTGCGACTGGAGGCAGCGGACAAAGAGGATTGGGGTCTAAGAGCTGCGACTGGAGGCAGCGGACAAAGAGGATTGGGGTCTAAGAGCTGCGACTGGAGGCAGCGGACAAAGAGGTGTAGGGTCTGAGAGCTTATGAATCTAAGTAGCTCGTATTGTACTGAGGAATGACTCAGGCCTACTGCATGTGAAACCAAACCTCTCCGCAGGCTGTCGTGGCTTCAGTTGATTCAGACGAAAAAGCCTGCGACCTGCTGGTGTGGGACATCGCCTGCAACACTGCCACGCGGACTCTGCCGCTGCCCGCTGTCCCCGGCCTAACCGAGGTTGTCACCTACCTGCGCGTCAGCCGGGAAGATCAATTCGTAGTCGCTGGCTTCCCGAACACGGCCAGCGGCACGGCAACTTACCTGGTGTATGACTTGAGCCTGCCCACCGGAACCCTGCCGCTACAGGTGGACTTTGACGCCGTGGTCGGCTGCACGGAGCTCGGTGCTGGTGAGGCCGTTACCGGCACAGCCAAAGGCGAACTGCTGGTCTGGGCGCTGGGCACCGGCCTGGTTGAGCGGCCCATCGTGCTGGCCAATGGCCACCTGGCGCACCGGTCCCCAGTCAAGGCCACCTGTTGGTCAGTTGATGGCCGGGTGTTCGCCAGCGGAGCGTCCGACGCGCTGATCAAAGTGTGGGACATGACCAGCGAGAGTCTGATGTTTACGCTGGAGGGCCACACCCAGGATGTGAGTTGAAGTTTGAAATCAGATTTAAGGAGTCTTTGTAGACATTTGAGGCCTGGGAAGAAAAATTATTTTTAGAGTGACCCAATCAAAGAAATGAACTCGGTGCAGTGACCCAATCTAAGGAACAAACTCGGTGGTGGGACCCAATCTAAGGAATAAACTCGGTGGAGTGACCCAATCTAAGAAACAAACTCGGTGGAGTGACCCAATCTAAGGAACAAACTCGGTGGAGTGACCCAATCTAAGGAACAAACTCGGTAGAGTGACCCAATCTAAGGAACAAACTCGGTGGTGGGACCCAATCTAAGGAACAAACTCGGTGGTGGGACCCAATCTAAGGAACAAACTCGGTGGAGTCACCCAATCTAAGGAACAAGCTCGGTGGTGGGACCCAATCTAAGGAACAAACTCGGTGGAGTCACCCAATCTAAGGACCAAGCTCGGTGGTGTGACCCAATCTAAGGAACAAACTCGGTGGAGTGCCCCAATCTAAGGAACAAACTCGGTAGAGTGCCCCAATCTAAGGAAAAAAGTCGGTAGAGTGCCCCAATCTAAGGAACAAACTCGGTGGAGGGAACACTGCACTGAGAGCAGCCGTGTAGACTGTGTCTGTAAAAAGCAAGTTTATTTGCGGAAAAAAGCTATTTAGCTTGTTTTTTTCAGTGCAATTTCAGGCCGGCAATTAGATTTTTGTCTGAATTTAACCGCCTACATTAGCAGGTGCAATTGATTATCCAATTTTATTCGAAAAATCGCTCACTAATTTAAAGATAGAGAATCAAAGGGACACGAGAAGCAAAATCGGAGCAATAAATGGGGCTAGGCAGTGATTTTCCATCAATATTTCTCGACTGTTTTGTGGGTGCTAATTTGGTCGGCTGTTTGTGGGCGCTTGACTTGAACGAGCAAGCGTCTCAGCTGATGTAGCAGCTGCAGGAAACTCTTTTTTGAGGGCTTCTCTAATTTAATTTTAATTATTCCTGATAAATCAGCCCTTCTCCTCTGTGCCCTGGTCTTTTTTCTGCCTATCTATCTAACCCTCTATCTATCTATCTATCTATCTATCCATATATCTATCTATCTATCTATCTATCTATCTATCTATCAATCTATCCATCGATCTATCAATCTATCAATCTATCTATCTATCTATCTATCTATCTATCTATCTATCTATCTATCTATCTATCTATCTATCTATCTATCTATCTATCTATCTATCTATCTATCTATCTATCTATCTATCTATCTATCTATCTATCCATATATCTATCTATCTATCTATCTATCTATCGATCTATCAATCTATCTATCTATCTATCTATCTATCTATCTATCTGTCTATCTATCTATCTATCTATCTATCTATCTATCTATCTATCTATCTATCTATCTATCTATCTATCTATCTATCTATCTATCTATCTATCCATATATCTATCTATCTATCTATCTATCTATCTATCTATCTATCTGTCTATCTATCTATCTATCTATCTATCTATCTATCTATCTGTCTATCTATCTATCTATCTATCTATCTATCTATCTATCTATCTATCTATCTATCTATCTATCTATCTATCTATCTATCTATCTATCTATCTATCTATCTATCTATCTATCTGTCTATCTATCTATCTATCTATCTATCTATCTATCTATCTATTCCGCGCCAGGTACAATCCGTGTGCATCAGCGCCGACTCCGAGATCTTGGCCTCGGGAAGCTGGGACGGCTCCATCCGGGTTTGGAAGCTGAGCGACGGCACCCAGCTGTGCTGGTTCACCTCCAACATCGACATCTTCAAGGTGATTCTCAGCCGGGACAAGCGCTGTCTGGTTGGCCTAGGCGAGAGAGCCGGCAACAGGAAGCTGATCATGCTGCAGATTATTCGCCAGAAGAGCAGCCGAACCCGCAGTCGCAATCCTTCAGCTGGTCAAACAATTGACGAGGTCTGATAGCTGGGTCAGGGATGCTATTTGAGTCGTTAGCGCACCACTGCGGTGGCTTTGATGAGCCACTGCATTATTGCACTGACTTGTGCTACAAATACTGAAGTACAGATTAAATCAGCCGTGTCAGGTGGTGGCAACTGTGATTGCGCAATCAGTTCCTGTATGATTGAACCACTTTTTTTTCAAGTCATTTGTCTTTTGATGTCAGAGATCGGGAAATGATGGCTGTTTGTTTAGCTGGATTTTTTTCATTTTAAGCTTTTACGCGCTTTTAGTAGCCAAGCGGAGTGCTTAAATTTTAATTAAATTGAAAACGTAAAAATTTTTTTGATTTATTGCTTGCTTGTGCTATAGTTTCGCTTTGAATAAATATTATGTCATTAAGGGCCACCACACAGCAGGCTGCTGGCTGGCTAAATGAGTGTTGATGTAATTGCACAATGCCACTGTACTGTAATTTTTATGTATCCTTACACTGCATAAATGCAGTGCCTGTCTGCCTGTCTGTCTGTCTGTCTGTCTGTCTGTCTGGTCTATTGATTATGCGTATTGTAAAACGATTATATATTTTTTATTCTGAACTGCTTCTTTTCTGGGGTCACCAGGAAAGCGAAGTGAGACAGTCATGACGCACAGTTAGGATATACCCGAGGCCTGGGCACTTCTTGGACTTGATTTATGCCTTACTTCTTATAGTGATATTTAATTGCTTGTTGACTCTGCATAGCAACCAATGCTGCTTGCCTTTATACTTCGTTTGGAACGAATCTCTCATTGTCGCTCATCTGCGTTTTAGCTTTTTTTATTATGAAATTAAATAACAAAGTAGGCTGGACGGACATTTAATTCGCAAAAATATAAATAAACAAATACAATGTACTACGCCGAGGCGCTGAGTAAGACCAGTCTTCACAGTTAAACAACGGGTTAATTTATTTTTTTCTATTGATTTTAATTTAATTTCCTGTTAAATCAGACACTTAAATTTCCAGCTTAAATTGATGCTTCCGACGATTGAAAAGTACAAATAAAATGATTGGGATTCAGGGAAAATGCAGCTTAGCCCATAGCTGATGACAGCTACCAGAGGCACCGCCCCTCATTCATTTAGGTTGTGATTGATTTGGCCAGTGGGCCCCAACTGCTGGTGGTTGAATTATGCCATGCTTGCCAGCAAATTTTAATTGACAAGTCATTAAATAAACACAAACCACCGGCAAATCGGGGTCTCCGAGTCCACTGGCCGGTCATGGCCCATCTCAACCCAGAAGAACGAGGATCGGTGGCGGGCAGAATGTTAAAATCAATAATTAAAAACACAACCAGCAAGACAGGTTGCTGGCAACTCGATATACTCACTGGTAAACGCCGGTACAGCTTTCTGCTTCTGCTTCTCTTCTTAGAATTACAAGGGGCGTTTGCTGGTCTGTCCGGACCGCATAGCGGGCCGATCTAAAGCTGAGAGAGGGACGCTCCCAACCCGGCCGCCCTTAAGAAGGGAGAGAGGGGAGGTTGAGGCGGAGAGGAGCACGAAGTGGGGGGGTGGGGCAAGGGAGACTGGGAACGAATGGGAAAGCGGATTCCGTCTGAGCCGAGCTTAGGGAGATTATTGGAGCATGGGAGAGAGAGCTTGGCAAGACTTCAGCCCGCCTGACTCATCATGATCGTAGGACGTGGGGCTCAGCCGTGCCACTTTTTTTCAGCAGAGAGACGAGTGCGGCCCACGCTAAGGAAATGAGTCGATGGTGCCGCGGTGCGAGGAGGCTTTGCAGCCGCAGCCAGACAGAAGGGTCCGGAAACTCCTCTCTCGCACTTGGTTTCTACAGCGCTGAGAGGCATGGCGTGCACGGATTTGAGCAAGGCTACAGGCCGGGGGATTTACAAAGGGAAGAGAAGGGAAGAGGTGGAAGAGGTCTGCCGCTCTATCTGCTCTCCTGTCTTCCTTTCCCTCCTGTCTCGAGGCGTACTTCACAGTACGCATCAAAAAACTGCATCCATGACGGGGGGACTTTGTGGGCTCAGCCGAATCCCTCCTCAGCTCCGCGGTTCGCTGTTCTATCCCCTGGCCCTCCCCGTGCAGATCTCCCCCTTAGCTGGGACAGTCCCAAAACAGCGGGAAGACTCGCTGCTTTCTTACGCCGAAGCAGCAGACAGGCGGCCAATGCTGGGTTGGGGGTGTCGCTTAACGAGGAGCATGTCGAGCATTTCGAGCAGTTCTGGGTCTGGAGGCTCCGTACGACGTATCCATAGACTTTCGGTGCAGTGCTCAGGCATTGTCATGGAGCCACAGATTAGCGACATGTTTATACTTTAGACAGTTTATCAGGCAAATCAGTTAGGTACTGATTTATCAACTGTATGAACGAAATTGATTTTTATTCATTAATTGTGCATAGAAAGCTTTTTTCGAATATCCTGACGCGACTTCGAAGCTAAATCAGATTTTATTGGTTTGAAAAACACGGCTTTTACGCATTCAAGTTAACGTATTCTTTTTAGCCTAAATAAGTTGAATTGCAAGCGTTCAATTTAATTTAAGGACTATTTGGCTTTGACTTAAACTAGATTTTCTTAATCCAAGGTCTGCAGTTCATTTTACCCAAGTTCAGCAGCAAACTTTACCCAAGGTCTCCAGTAAACTTTACTCAAGGTCTCCAGTAAACTTTACTCAAGGTCTCCAGTAAACTTTACTCAAGGTCTCCAGCAAACTTTACCCAATGTCTCCACTAAACTTTACCCAAGGTCAGCAGCAAACTTTACTCAAGGTCTCCAGTACACTTTACTTAAGGTCTCCAGTACACTTTACCCAATGTCTCCAGTAAACTTTACCCAAGGTCAGCAGCAAACTTTACTCAAGGTCTCCAGTACACTTTACCCAAGGTCTCCAGTACACTTTACCCAAGGTCTCCAGTAAACGTTACCCAAGGTCTCCAGTAAACTTTGAACGTGTTCAAGGATACCAATGAAGCTGACCAATACCCACCGCCAGTTGCGGACTGTTCAAAGCCAACAGTTGTCTTTAAAGAAAATGTCAAGAATTAGCTTCAGAGTACGAGCGTCTATAAGCTGCAATTAGGCTGTTTGATGCCAAAAAACTGAATGTTTTCGTGAATTGAATTGAAACTTGTCTTTATAAAAAAATGGAACACCGAGATTGCTCACTGCAGGCTAAGGCATCACAATGCTTGTCGCACACAATAGGCAGGCATTCAATTATGTCATTCAATACACATTTTTAGCCCGTTCAAAGTTGCCTCGTGATTGCCAGCAAAGAAGGCGATCTAAATCTGAGCTGATTCAGTTGCTACAATACAACACTCAACCTTGCCCGGCCTCCCTCCAGCGGCGGCGGCGGCGGCATCTGAGCCTTTGACTGAGCAGCTGCGTGCGGATGCCCTGTTCCTGGTCGCGCCTCCATAATATAATAGAGTGGGATTGGTTTCAGGGATCGAAAACGCGAATGCAGGACCGGCGTCTCCGACTCCGCGTCAATCCTATCCTATTATCCTACGTAGGCCGGATAGCGGAGGGCGCAGCACCCCATGCTGTCCCCGGTCAGCTGGAGTGGCACAGAATTGAGGAGTCGCAGCCCCCCCAGAGAGGGAGAGAGACGGAATGACGAAGAGTCTGCGTGCTGACTGCAAGGATGAAGCCAAGAGCCCACTGCAGATGATGGCTAGTGTGAGAGAGAGGCAGGCAGCTTTGGTTGGCGACGTAGTTAGAACTTCCGCATCCCTGATCTCCGCTCTACTCTTCCTCTCTCTGTGCTGAACCTTCACACAATCCCTCGGCAGCAGCTTCCACCGCCAGGCCGTCCGTCTTCAAATTGAGGCGTCTCCGGGGGAAGGGGGGAAGCTGGAAGTTTAGAGAGAGAATCGGCCTCCCCACTGCAGAAGCTGCAGGCAGCTGGTTCAGGCCATTGGAGCCGGGTTTCCATGCGCTCACCAGTAGGACTCCGGAGCAGCCGCCTTCTCAAACAACAATAGCCAGCCTCCCCGGGGCATATTAGCGAGGATAAAGGAGGGGGGGAAGACTTTTTTCTCTCTCAGACTTGACTTCGTCTTGCACGTGCGCCGCCTACTCAGAGCAGTGCGGTGACTCCGTTTTAATGAAGTAGAGGCCATTGTCCTCCCCCTGCCCGTCGCTGCATCCCCCTTAAAGGGTATTGAAGAATGAAAATTAAATCTGCTGGGGCAGGATAGATCAACTATTTTTTCTTGGCGAGGAGCGAGAGATTCGGGGGGGGGGGCTTTGTTGCCAAGACGGAGGTTGCGGGAGGTAACAGGAAGCTGAGCTCAAGGCCAAGGCCAGGCAGGAGGCTGCAATGGGGCTGCATTGCATTGACTAGTTTTCTTTATCAAGTGGATCTTCAACAATCTTAAATAGGGGATTTTGATTAGCTTTAGGAGCTGATTAGAGTTTTTCTTCCCAAAGTATTAAACACAGGCATGGTAATCAATTTCCCAGCAATTACTACTGATAATTGATTAAGCAACGCAAGTAGTACAATTAGGATTGTTAGATTAAAACAATTTTTCTTAGCTATAAATTTATTTGCCAAACTGGCTTAAGAATATATTTCACGAGACGTCACAAATCTAAAGGTCGTTTTAGAACAAATAGTCAGGTCTTTAGGTCCAAGTAGTCTTGAAGAGAGCGATTTTTAATCTCGTATTTATCTTACAAAAATCAAGGCAAAAACCAGGCCGAGATCATCAGGCGAAGCCGAGGCGGGCGTTGATCATGCTGCGGCACGGCCCGATGGCCCGCAGCACCTGCGGATGGTCGCGGGAGACCCGTTCGATCACCAGGCTGAGGGCCTGAGTTCGCTCCTGTTGACGCTGGCGTTCCTCATCTAGGCGGGCGGCGTCCCGGTACAGCGGCTTGTACTTACCCTCGCGGACCTGCTGGTAGTAGCGGGCCGTCTGCTGGCGGGACTGCAGATCGAAGATTTGCTGTTCGGGGCGGACGGAGCGGGTGGTAGAGGGGTGGTTATTTGCGTCTGAATCCGTCTGAACTGTCATAAACAGAATTTTTTTAACTTACTGTTTGCGTGAAAATATGGGATAGCAATCAGTACCTCAATGTCTAATGAGGCTCTTTGATGTGCCGCCGTCTTCCCAGTTCTTTATTTTACCGCCTTTTCCTATACTATTTGATGTTGCCGCCGTCCTCCCAGTTCTTTATTTCACCGCCTTTCCCTACACTCTTTGATGTGCCGCCGTCCTCCCAGTTCTTTACTTTGTCACCTTTTTCTAGACTCTTTCATGTTCCGCCATCCTTTTTTTGTCTCCTTGATGTGCCGCCATCCGGTGCCCCAGTTTTCAAGATAATCTAGTACAGCTCCTACCACACTGTTTATTTCGCGATTCCCTAGTCATCCAGAGGAAACCAATCAATTCTTTACTGGGTCATCAATCTTCATCAGCTCACTCAGCCCACTCACCATCTGCTTCATGTCGGTGAGGCTGGCCAGAGTCTCATTGAGCTTGTCGGCCTCCTGCTGCAGCTGGTTGCAGCGCTCGTTCCGGTCGGCGATTTCGGCCTCCAGTAGCGACTGCTTCTGGCGCAGGTCCTCGATGTCCTCGTCACATTCGTTGGTAGTCTGAAGGAAGAGTGAATAATGGGTTTCTAGTATCGAATAATTTCCCCCAATGATATCGCTATCATACTACTCACAGCGTACTTATTGATGGAGAAATAGAACAAAAAAGTCGAAAAGCATTCACCTTGATGGTCTGCTTGATCCTCTTTCTGAGCTCGTTGAGCTCGCGCTGCATAGCGCCCTTGGTGACAACTTTGATCTTGGCGCGCGCCTGCGCCTCGCCGCGCGTAGCGATTGTGTCCCGTCGGCTGACAGACTTCTCCATCTCTTGGATCAGCTGCTCCTGCTGACGCATCAGCTGGCCTAGTCGAACTTCCATGCGGTGAATCTCCGAGCGCATCGCTTTGATCTCAGCCTGGCCAACGTCCGAGTCCACGGCGGCTCGGGTCTCCTGGGCCAGTTGGATCTTCTTCTCCCAGAGCATGATGCGCTGCTCCGCGTCAATCAGCGCCGTCAGTAGGCGGTTCTTCTCCTCTTTGAGCTGCTCCAGCTTCTCGCGCAGCTGCAGGCTCACTTTCTCCTCCTCTTTGAGTGCCCGAACGAAGTCCGTCTCGAGCAGGGCGTTGTGCTTGCGCAGCTGCTCAGCGGCGTCAGTCTCGTGGTAAATGAGCCCGTTGAGCCGCTGCATGTCCGTCTGCAGGTGGTTCAACGAACGTTCAACGGTCTGCTTCTCCTTCGTCTCGCGCTCGATGTCGCCTTCGATGCGCAGCTTCTTCTGGCCGAGGATCATCAGCTGCTTCTTCAGCCGGTTGACGGTGGCGGCGAGCTCGCTGCGCTCGTTCACAATCTTCACCAGCTCGTGCTGCTCCCGCAGCCACATCTGCTCCAGGCCGGCGATCTCCTCCTGCTTTGCGGCGATGGACTTGCCCAGCGAGTTGATGGTGATCTCAAGCGGTCCAAGTTCCACTCCGCCGGCGGAGGCGATCAGCTGCTCAAGTTTCTTGTTGTGCAAATCGATCTCGCCCTGCTTGCGCTCGATGTCGATGTTGTTGCGAGCCTGGTCCTGCTCCGACTTGTTGATGACGGTGTTCTTAGAGGCGATCTCTTTGTCAAGAGACTCGACCAGGTTCTGGTTGTGGCGTAGCCGGGCTTTAACGTGAGCAGCCTCGAGCTGGTCCTTGGAGATTTCGTTTTCAACCAGCGCTATCTGCGTCTCAACCTCGCGCGTGCGATCGCGCACCTTGCCGGTGAGTTTCTGCGTGTATTCGGCTGCCTTCTTCATAGTGAGGCGGCTGCGAATCTGCTCGGTGATCTCTTCCGTGATTCGCACCTTTTCTTGGTATTCCCGTTCGATCTGCTTGCGAAGCGCGTCCAGTTCTTGCTGGCGTTCGCGTATCTGAGCGTTGGCGCGCGCCAGATGCGACTCGGTCTCGTGCAGTTGGCGCGTCTTCACCGAGAACTCCTGTTTCAGCTGGTCGTGCTTGTTGCGCGACTGCAGCAGCTGGCGCTTCACCTGCACAGATCAGTGAATGTTTTGCTGCGTGAGTTGAAGGGTCTAATAAAATGGTCGAATAAGTTTACGAATAGGATGCAAAATAATCTTAGGTTTTTGCCACGCACCGTGTCGAAGTCTTTCTCGGTTTTGTTGAGAATCAGCGTGAGCTTCTCGTTCTGCTCCTGCTCTTTGGAGATGGATTTGGCGTAGGCTTCGGCCTCGGTGCCCAGACTGCGGATCTGCTCGTTGCGCTGGTTCAACGCCTCCAGCATAGTCGAGTGCGCCTCGTTGCGTCTGGTCAGGCCGATCAGGCTGCTGTTCCACTGCGACATCAGCTGCTTGCGCTCCACTGCGATGGTTTGAATCTCCGACTGGGCGTCCGCGAGGCCCTCCTTGGCCGCCTTGATCTCCTCGCCCTGGGCAGCCACCTGCACATCGTACAGGGCGATGTCCTCCCGAAGCCTGTCAGTCTGTTCGACTAGGCGATCAACTAGAAGGTCCTGGCGCATCTTGGCGTCCTCAGCCTTGGCCAGATCACCGTCGGCTTTCTCAGCGGCGCGTTTCATCACGGCGATGTCGCCAAGTACATCCTCGCGCGCGTTGCGCATGTAGAACAGGCGCAGGGCCAGATTGTCCACCTCCTGTCGCAGGTCGGCCTCTTTCCGTTTCTCCTGGTTGTAGGCGTTGGTCATCTCCTTGAACATGCGACGAGTGTCGTCTAGCGCCATCTCCTTCTGCTGGCGGCCGCGCTTCGCTTCGGTGTACTCGTCGTGCGCCTTCTCGATCTGCATCTGCGCTCTGTTGGATGGAGGGGAGATTTTTTTCGTCCACAACAAAAGCACAAATTTTTGGTCATTTTAATGCGGGGATTTATCTTACTTGGCCAATTCTTGCTGCAGATTGTACAGCTCGTTGCCCAGCTCCAGATGCTGCTGTCGCTTTTTCTTCAGCGTCTCATCCTAAAATAAACGAATAAAAGTTTTCCCATTGGTTCCGACACAACTTAAGCAGCAATTTAACAAAATTACTTTACCTGCTCCCGTTTGGACACCTGCAGCCTTTCCACCTGTCTTTCCAACAGATTCTTCAATCGCTCTTGGAACCTTTCCATCAAAGGCTAGAAAAGAAAGAGAAACATTGCTGTCGTTAAGGAGATTCTTGTTGAGGTGAAAAAACAGAAGTGAAAAATGCCCAGAGCTTACATGGTCCGGGTCCAGCACGATCAGCTCATTCTCATCCTCGGACTGAGCCTCCTCGTTAACGTCGGCGACAACATCCTCGTTATCATCGTCGTCCAGATCAACAGCGTTGCCATCGTCCAGATCGTCAATGTCTTCGTCGTCTTGCGGCTCGTAGGGAGCAGCGGCGCCGGGGTTGTCGTCATTCGGATCCGAATCAGCCATTGCTTAGCTGCAATGTATTTTATTTTTTTCTTGCACTTTAAATCTTAATTATCTGCGTAATAAAAATATGCCTTTTAAAAAAAATTTGCTAAATCAAAAAATTTCTCATAAAAGTTATATTTGAAAAATGGAATTTTGTGACCTCAATTATTGGTTGAATATATATTTTAAAAAATTTGCGACCAAATACAAGTAAATTAAATTATGGCATAGCCTAAATCTTATTTATAAAAAATCGAGTCAAAGGAAAATTGCATGCATCTAGTAAAGAAGGAAAGTATTTCTTACTTCGCTTTTTTTAGTTTAGAGATAGGTTTTAGAAACTGCTAATACACAACAAAGGCACAGGTTGATTAGAACCAGGATCTTTTAAATTTTTAGCTTTAAATAATAGCATGTACTTTAAAGATGTATTTTTCGCGGAAATATTTTTTGGAACAAGTGAGTTCGTAAAAAAGTATCTTTGTAGTTTTAATATTCAAATCTATATTTTAATTACATATTTGACAGGTATATTTTTCTATTTCCCTTTATTTTTTAAAATAAAGTAGCTAAATAAAGCTAAAATAAAGTAGTTTTGACGATGCGTCGATTATTATTCAGAATAAGGAGAATAAGTCACTTTATTAGGCAAAAGTTTACATATTTACGAATTCACTATAATTTTCAATTAAGGCTTCAAGCATTTAATTTAAAATAAAGCTAGCACCATAAGTTCTTCATCAATGAATACTTCTGGCTCTTGGAATTGATAAAATTAATGAAAAAGAAACTTAAGATGTTATAATTGTTTAAAAAAGCTTTGTATGAGCTGGCTAGACAACTAAGTAGATATTTCATGATATTTTCCTCAATTATTTTTTTGCCAATTTATATTATAATAAGTAATGGATATATATCTTTTTCTTTGTTTAGTGCCTAAGTCCCAATTTTCAAGGCTAATGGTAAAAGTATTCAATTTTAAAGACTTAGTATGAATTAGAAAAGCCGTGACATAACAAACTCTGAACAAAATTCAGAGGGCAGCAAAAAGGCGGCAGGAATTTGACATAAAATAAATTGTTTTTTTTAATCAAAAAATTCACGAAGCAAAATGTCATGGAAGCGGTCAGATGGCAAAAATTTAGCCTCAACAGGCGCAGCTCTAGTTTTTAGTTACTAGAAAAAAGGTATTGAAAATTTTTAATACATTTGGTAGCTTTTTACAATGGGTTATTGTATATTTTGTTTTAATCAGAAAAAAACAAAAATTCTAATAAGTACGCTAATTTACGAATGAACTTTTCTTCGCTTTTGGCGTACCGAAATACCACAATGCGGTAGCCACGAAAAACCAGATTTCTGTTTATGTATTTATCCATCCATTGAATTTTAGTTCTTTTTTATTTATTGATAGAATAATTTTAGTAAATGCACGATGTTTTAACGCTCAAAAGCTGGAGAAAAGCACGCGTACAGCGAACTGTGAGGGACAAAACAATGACAACTTAAGTATATCACCATCTCGCTAATGTAATTTTCGGTGAAAATCGGTCTTCAATAATTTTTCCACGAAAACTGAGTCCTCTATAACACGTAATTAAGTTGTCCTTGGGACGAAAAAGTTCACAAACCTAATTCACAAGAGTTAAATAATTAATTTTAGAAAATTATTATACAAGATTCAAAAGTAAAATTATCTGAAACTTAAAAAATAATTTAGCAATCTGAAGTGCAACGTGAATAAGAATTTATTTTCTAATTAGCTATTGATGTATCCACGGTCTGGGCGATAGAGAAGAGGATAATTTTTCCGATTCCCAACTCCCGCCTTGATCTGGATACTGTAGTCAGATACCAGAGACCACGTCGAGTGTTGAGGCTCCCTACATTCCCTGGCTGGTCTCCCCTCTCTGGCATCCATGCACTCCCCCGGCCTCAGCGGCTTCTGCTCTCCCCCTCTCTCTCCCCTCTCTCTTCCTCTCCCTCCCCTCCCGCTCTTCCCCCAATCTCCCCTCTGACCTTGTGATTAGTAACTTTCGTTTGGGCCTACTACTCGTAAGTTCATTAATACGATGCCACTCTTTTCCCTAATGTAATAAAAACCCACTTTAATTCTTTCCTCAATTCCCCCCTAATACGAGCTATTGCGGAACTATTATTCTTTCCCATAACCCCTCAGTTTATTGTTAATTTACACGCTTCCAGACTCATATATTTCTAGTCCCAGTACATTATAAAATACAGTTATCTTCCTCAACTATAAAATGTACGTAATAATCTGCTAATTGCCCGTTCCCCTACCCTCTGCTCCCATCTTATATTGCTACTCTGAGTACGGTATAAAATCCGTTTGCCTCTAAATCCCCGCGCGCTATGAATGTGCCTTATTCCCCCGATCACGCCTCTTTCCCGTGCTCCAGACACCACTCTACTTTCCCCACCTCTCCTCCGCTTCCTCATTTTATGACACCTACCCTTTTGCAGCCTTTTGTCCTCCCTTGCGCAACCTTGTATTTATCACCTCCCTGCTATTGTTCTCAAAATCCCGTCTCTTACTTCTCTAATGTATTTCGATTGCGCAACCCCCCCAATCCCATTATTGTTCTATCTACCAGGCGCCTCTATCATGTGATTCCCTACCTGAAAACACCCATCCCCTTCAATTATCCATTTTTCTTCATTTTCCTGTCCCCTGTTTCTAATTTTAGCTCATCTCCCCTGAAATCAGGATGCCGTCACCCAATCGAGTCGGGAGTGCTATGGAGACGACCTTGAAGGGGGGAATTTCCCCGTTTTCGCGAGTATAAAAATGAGGGAAATTGAGCCCAAAATCCTCAAAAGTTTATCGGAGTACGATAAGTCTCGTCTCAGTCCTACTGGGGGACAGTGCCAGTCTGCGTCCGAGTGCAACAGTTTCAGTAATCAATAGTGAAACTGCGGGATTATCCTCAGCATTGCCTTCATCATCATAAATTTCTAGTCTTTGTCTCTGTCACTTATTGGAGACTCCCATGGCTGGCTAAATCCTCCTAAAGGAGTCAAAACATGGGGAAATTAGGGAAAGCTGTCGGCCTAGCACTGGTGGGTCCAAGTGTTTATTGAGAGTGTGGAGTCGGTGCGCGTCATCTAACTGGAAGAGGTGCATCCCCTAGGCATAAATATCCTCTCTCACGGAGCGTTTGAAAACCCTTCAGAGTCTATGTTCGTATCATGCTACTCTCCGTAGGCTGCCTTCGATCACACAGGATCCCCTGCTAGAAAGCCCTCCAGTGTTTTGGTGCGGTTCTCCTATAGTACCCTTAGCAGAGCCCCTGATTTGGCTATGGCAGGCCTCCCTGCTAGTGCGAAGACCCCGGACTTAACGGGCGGGACCGCTGTCTCGAAAGACTGGTTTTTGGCGTACCCAGACGCAATGCGTGGTGGCGGCCTCCGAGGTCCTCTTTTTGACTCGGAGTACCCAACAGACGCCTGTGCTGCAGGAGGGGTGAGCAAAGGCCTAGCCCGCGAGTCGCGTTACCATAGAATAACTCAGGGCGGAGACACTGTACGGGCAGCCCGCAGTTCTACCCGAGTGGTTTAGAAACCCCTCTGTCTAATCTGATCCCAGCGGAGAGGGGGGAAATACTAAACTATCTTTGAGTATTAAACAAAAGCAACGATGAGAAGAAGATGAAAGACAACACCGAAAAGACACAATGCCGAAAAGACACAATGCCGAAAAGACACAAAGCGGAAAAGACAACACCGAAAAGACACAATGCCGAAAAGACACAATGCCGAAAAGACACAAAGTGGAAAAGACAACACCGAAAAGACACAACGCCAAAAAGACACAACGCCAAAAAGACACAACGCCGAAAAGACACAACGCGGAAAAGACAACACCGAAAAGACACAACGCCAAAAAGACACAACGCCAAAAAGACACAACGCCGAAAAGACAACGCCGAAAAGACACAACGCCGCTTTGGTCTAGCTTGAAGAATAGAAGCGTTACCATTCAATTCCTACTCAAGCACTTAACACCCATTTTTTACCTTAGCTTGTTCAGTCACATTTCTTGCCATGAGTCTCCTTCATCGGTAAATAGTCTTTGCCGCTATGCTAAGTAGTGCAAACGGGAATTAAATGTGTTTACAGTCTTGGACTGTGTGTAATGAGTACTTTTTTAAACGCCCCAAGGAGCAACCCCTTAAAAAAAACCAAGTGTACACTCGACATTGATGATCTCACTTTATTCCGTCACTCTCATCTGAGAACACGTGTGCAAAAACTATTTTTAGAAATTTACTTCACTTAGATTCATTTTACGCGTACCTCAATGGCCAAGTACTCTATTTTTTGAGCCCAATACATCTCAAGAATTTTTACTCCAATCTCACAAAACACTGAATACAACAAGAACTAACGCTACAGATGTTTTTTAATCATAAAAGTTAGCCCTACAAATATTGCTTGAGTCGTCCTATCTATTGGTGACAAATCTTCTCTTTTTTAAGAGACAATCCACACATACTAAAGCTTTCGTAACTAATAAATTCAGCGAATCAATCTTTCAGTCTTGTTTTAATCTGTTGTCATTTTTAGCGACAAAAATAGCATGATGGATTCGCTGCGGGACGCAAATAGCCGAAAACCCTCGTGTTTTGAAGTGTTACTGCAATATAAACAAAGCTGGGCGGTGCAATGCAGGGTTTATTAAATTATAATGGATTATTTTAATGAAACTGAAGATGCAAACAGCGTAATAATAAATAAACTGTCAGATTTTGCTTTTATACTTTATAGCCCAATGACCTTAGGGAATCCGCCGATTGCCCGGAAAGACGTGGGTTCGGGCCCCAGCTTCTAGGAGACAATTTTTGTCCTTGAGCAAGATACTTAATCCCGCATTGCTTCAGTCCAAGCCTGATTTTTTGCAGAGCAAAATTTAATGCAGAGCTTAATTTAAAATACGTGTGTTTCGTATTAAAACGTCGTTATTATCGTTAAGTTCGGAAGTACTTTAGCTAACCTAGAAAAGCAAAGCATGATAATGTTTTCTGCAGACAGAAACATTTTTTGCCATTTCGCTTCTGGGTAACAGGCTTTTATTTACATGTAAAATTTTTTGACACTATGAAATAGAATGATTCTATTCAATAATTTTGATTTCGCATTTTTAAAATAACAATTGATAATTTTTAGATCAACATCAAAGAGTTGATTTGAAATATAATCGGTAAATTACATAAAAGCAGGCAGTGTGTTTGCTGTTAGTGAAAAAATCAGACCGTTTATTTGTTCGCTTGTTGATAGCTTGTAAAGTCACACCGTTCGCGTTCCTAAATAGATTTTCGATGCTAAAAATAGATTTCCCACTTCTACGCTTTCTAACCAATGATGTACGTGATGGCTATTTTTAGACACAGCCCCTGCCTGCCCCGCAGAAATCAGGATGTACCCCCGAAGGCGAATTTCACGCGTAGCCGCATCGCCGCAATGCCAAACTAAATAAGCGAAGCGTTGGTAAAAAAATTAAGAGTCCGCGGGTTTTCTGCCGCAACTATTGCATAAATATGGTGGCCGCAGCGGCAGCTATCACTACGAATCCATTCGGTCAATTCATTGAGAAAACTGAGCTATTTGAGCAATCGTCTGTAATAGAGAAGCAACAGAGTGCAGAATCGGCATGCAGATTATTCACAGCGTTCACCTGCTGTTAGCGGCACTGCTGCTACTCAACCTGGCGCCATCGGCCTTCGGCGACCTCGGCAGCAGAGCCAGAAGCGTTGTCAACCTTCGCGAAAAGGTACGCCGCCTTTGCCCCCGACTGTACTACCATCTGCGGGCTGGGGGCGTCTTGACAGTCGGCAGCAGCGGCAATGCTGACGCAGTCCAAGGCGGCCAAGCAAGTCATCCACTGCTCCAGGCGTACAGCTAAAGACGATGTGTGCAGCGATCAGACGTGCCTGATGTACGATCCCAGCCTGCTGAGCCCGTACTACTACAACAGCACGTGCCGGGACAATGGCAAGCCAACTGACGACCGGCTGTCATTCAAAGACTACAGCTGCAGCCCGCTGCCAGTATCGACGTCCACCTACCAGTTCGCCGGCAACTGTCAGGGCTTGGCGGTCTACCGTCTGGCACCGGAGCTGCGGCCAAATCAGTGCCGTCTAACTCTGCACTGACTGACGGTCACTAGCTGACCCCACCCCGCTCGGATCGGTCCCCAAATCACTCCTAATTTGCGTATGTCAGCCAGGGTATTTGGGATTTTTACCTTGTGACTTTGAACGTAGCTTTCAATAATTATAAATGGGCCCTAAGCGCATCATGAAAGTAGTTTCTGTAGTTCCATGCGTAGCTGCCAATTTAACACTTTAATGTCATAGTCTGTCACAGTCACGTGAGCTGAACCCGAGTGCAAGCTCCTGACTCACACAGCACTGACTCACCAACCCGTCCCTCCGCTTGTAGAATTGTTATTAATATTTTTTTAAACCATCTAATGTACATTTTTTATCGCCTAGTGCATGTACACCAGTCGATTTAGAATTTTTTTTCTCTGTAAACGCGCAAGAGTTCATTAAGTTTTAAATAGCCATCAAGCCACTGTATTTCGTATTGAAACTGTATATTTCTCGCTTGCTAGAACTTCCGTGCTCATTTGGAGATTAATCAGGTCTTATTGTTGCAAAAGATTCATTAGCAGATTATCCGACTCCAACAAGCTTGAAGTCCCATTGACAATATTGTCAACAATTATTTACTGTGTTATACTTGAACATTCAAACATTTTTATTCATTCCATTGACTCGTATAAAGCAACCATTTTCTTCTGGTGCTCATACGGTAAATTTCGAGTAAAACATTATGCTTAAAAACATGCTTGCAAGTCCAATAAAAATAATCAAAATTACTGTTTAATTATTAATATTATATGGACAAAGGAAAAAATTCGATCATTGTCTTTAAATTGTTGTCTTTGTCTGTTAATTATGAAAAAAATACGCTCGTACTACTTTTGAGTACGGCATTGGAGTATGAATTTTGAAGCGTTGCTGTGTTACTAATAACGAGTTGCTGGCTCGCAAATTTTTCATTCACCCAAATAAAGCATTCACTCTCACTTTATAGAGAAATTTATAGTCTACTGCGACTGAACTGAGATTTTGGCGCAGCTCAATAAATTTTCTTAACTAAAGCTGATAAAATTTATTGTGACAAATATTTGATCAATAAAAGGAAAATATGAGCTACTTTGCTGCATCTAGATAGGAAAGCTATAATACAGAAAGCAGAGCTAGAGATAAATCTTTCAACAAAGGCATTACTAGGTGCTTTCCATTCATTATTTATATTTAATTCTGATAGGCGATTATCGTAAACACGTTCAAAGAAAACAAATATCTTCTGTCTGTCTGTCTTCTGTATGGCTGTCTTCAGTCATAAAAATTATTTTTTACGATTATAAACTGTCCTAAAATGCGGCAGTACTTGTTTTACTATCATTAAATCAATGCAAGTACTTCCTTCCTTCCTTCCTTCCTTCCTTCCTTCCTTCCTTCCTTCCTTCCTTCCTTCCTTCCTTCCTTCCTTCCTTCCTTCCTTCCTTCCTTCCTTCCTTCCTTCCTTCCTTCCTTCCTTCCTTCCTTCCTTCCTTCCTCATTATTATTCTTTCTTCTCCTTCTCCCCAGTTCCCACCCACATGTACAACCTTTGTCGAAGTTAGGAAAAAATTTAAAGATTGTGAGACTTGAGGAATAGCTGTCCGTCAGTCCGTGCCTCGACTTACGAGCCCCCTCAGCACAGCAGATCCTGTAGTTCCTCCCTGCCGCTGGCCAGAAGCAGCAGCCACTGCTGCATGTTGAGCGCCGATCGGAGCCCGGTGGGCGGCAGCTGCGGGCCAGTCAGGTGGCCGGCAAATTCCTGCGGCGCCTGGGCGAACAAAGCCGGCGTGAAGGCCAGACAGGCCAGGCAGAGGCAGCCGCCGGCCACGTAGCTAACAATTCGCGGCGCCTGGAAGAAGCCTGTGACGAGTAGCAGAGAGGCGGACATTAGCAGAGCCGTCCAGGCCACCAGCGCCACAATCTGGTAGCTTCTCGTTTCTTCAAGTGACTTCGACTCGGTCTGTACGGCATCCAGACAGGAGGGAGCTGCCACCAGCCAGGTCAGGCTGCGCACCGCCGACACTTGGTTGCTGGCCAGCAGCTGCTCCAGATGCTTTATGGACTGGCGTGGATTGGGTTAGTTGGGGAGGACATGGCTTTACAATCGGAACTTCATTTTCGGGGATTAAAATTGAGCTCTAGGAACAATAAGTTACCTTCAGTTTAAAAAACTAGAAAACTTTGATACCATCAACCCTAAGACCATCAACCCCTACCCCAGTAAGACCATCACCCCTACCCCAGTAAGACCATCACCCCTACCCCAGTAAGACCATCACCCCTACCCCAGTAAGACCATCAACCCCTACCCCAGTAAGACCATCAACCCCTACCCCAGGAAGACCATCACCCCTACCCCAGTAAGACCATCAACCCCTACCCCAGTAAGACCATCAACCCCTACCCCAGTAAGACCATCAACCCCTACCCCAGTAAGACCATCAACCCCTACCCCAGTAACACCATCAACCCCTACCCCAGTAAGACCATCATCCCCTACCCCAGTAAGACCATCAACCCTACCCCAGTAAGACCATCACCCCCTACCCCAGTAAGACCATCAACCCCTACCCCAGTAAGACCATCAACCCCTACCCCAGTAAGACCATCATCCCCTACCCCAGTAAGACCATCATCCCCTACCCCAGTAAGACCATCAACCCCTACCCCAGTAAGACCATCAACCCCTACCCCAGTAAGACCATCAACCCCTACCCCAGTAAGACCACCAAGAAGTCACTTATCAGCACCCCTACCCCAGTAAGACCATCAACCCCCACCCCAGTAAGACCATCAACCCCTACCCCAGTAAGACCATTAACCCCTACCCCAGAAAGACCATCACCCCTACCCCAGTAAGACCATCAACCCCTACCCCAGTAAGACCATCACCCCTACCCCAGTAAGACCATCAACCCCTACCCCAGTAAGACCATCAACCCCTACCCCAGTAAGACCATCAACCCCTACCCCAGTAAGACCATCAACCCCTACCCCAGTAAGACCATCAACCCCTACCCCAGAAAGACCATCAACCCCTACCCCAGTAAGACCATCAACCCCTACCCCAGTAAGACCATCCCCCCTACCCCAGAAAGACCATCAACCCCTACCCCAGTAAGACCATCAACCCCTACCCCAGTAAGACCATCCCCCCTACCCCAGAAAGACCATCAACCCCTACCCCAGTAAGACCATCAACCCCTACCCCAGTAAGACCATCAACCCCTACCCCAGTAAGACCATCCCCCCTACCCCAGAAAGACCATCAACCCCTACCCCAGTAAGACCATCAACCCCTACCCCAGTAAGACCATCCCCCCTACCCCAGAAAGACCATCAACCCCTACCCCAGTAAGACCATCAACCCCTACCCCAGAAAGACCATCAACCCCTACCCCAGTAAGACCATCAACCCCTACCCCAGAAAGACCATCAACCCCTACCCCAGTAAGACCATCAACCCCTACCCCAGTAAGACCATCAACCCCTACCCCAGTAAGACCATCAACCCTACCCCAGTAAGACCATCAACCCCTACCCCAGTAAGACCATCAACCCCTACCCCAGTAAGACCATCACCCCTACCCCAGTAAGACCATCAACCCCTACCCCAGTAAGACCATCCCCCCTACCCCAGTAAAGACCATCAACCCCTACCCCAGTAAGACCATCAACCCCTACCCCAGTAAGACCATCAACCCCTACCCCAGTAAAGACCATCAACCCATGCTCAAATCAGACCAGAAGTCCTACCCAAATAAGCGAATCTCCTACTTCAATAACTGCATCAAACCGAACTTTAATTAAACTAGAGAATCACCTGTATACACTATACTTCCCCATTATTACCGTAACGATTCTTCTCTGCCTTAGTCAGAGATAGTCGTCCCCTTTACCTGCGTTTTGACGCGCTCATTGTAGTCCAGATTGTCCAACGGCATGGCGCCTCGAAAGTTAACTCTGGCCCCCGTATCGGCGGCAGTCTCCATCAGGTCACTCAGCTTCCTTTTAATCTCCTCCTCTTGGACCTTGTTCAATTCCTCTTCCCGTAGGGCGTCTTTTCTCTGCTCGTCATCCTCTTTGGCGTCGGCACGTCGCTCGCTTTTCTCCTTGGCTTTGCTCTCCTTAGCCATCTCTTCTAGCTTTTGATTTTCTTCTTCTAACAATTTTGTGTCCGCCTGCTGGGCGTCATACTCGGCCGCATCAGGAGACTGCGACATCCTTGATTTGCGGTAGCGGATATACGAAATACGATTTCTCTGCTTTATTAGAAATGGCTCGGAACTTGTAGCAAAATGAGATTTTCCATTCTAAATTAATATCCACTTGTCAGCAATTATCTCCCATTTATCTATGGTAATGTAAAAAAAATGGCTCGACGACAAACACTAAATACTGGACTTAGACACTGAGTTTTAATAGCAAACACTGAAATTTAATAAAATACTCTGGAAGCTAATACATGTAGCAAACAGTGGAAGCTAATAGCAGACACTAAAAGCTAATAGCATACACTAGAAGCTAATAGCAGACACTAAAAGCTAATAGCATACACTAGAAGCTAATTGAAGACACTGGAAGCTAATAGAAGACACAGGAAGCTAATAGCAGACACTGGAAGCTAATAGCAGACACTGGAAGCTAATAGCAGACACTGGAAGCTAATAGCAGACACTGGAAGCTAATAGCAGACATTGAAAGCTAATAGAAGACATTGGAAGCTAATAGAATGACACTGGAAGCTAATAGTGGACACTCGAAGCTAATAGTAGACACTCGAAGCTAAGGGCAGACACCAGTAGCTAGTTGGATTAAAAGCTGATAATAATGATTCACGAAAGGACACGAGAAGCTGCAATGCAGTATCACTGAACTGCTATCATTTTCTTTACTCATTTTTTTCATAACAGCGCACAGAGCTGACAAAACTGGGCTATTCTTTGAAGTAATGGACAGATAATGCAGATCCCCTTTCATTCGGGACAAAATAATCCAAGATAACATTCGGATTACATTTCCTCTAAATGCAACCGCTAGATATGGGCAGTCAGGGTCTAGCATTAAATAGCTTTGCAGTTTACAATATGAGAACTTGTTCAGCCATTTCATCCCCTAGGAAAGCGTTAGTTGCAAATGGCCATAATAGGAAACGGGATTTCAGGCCGAGTATTGGAAACTGAACTGAAAGAACCCCAGCAGTTGGTTGCTTCTGTCCATAAATGGGGTATGGGGGGAATTAGCTACTGCCCCACTCCCCAAAGAGTTTTTCTGCACTTTTTCAAGGAAATTCTTCACAAAAACAGGCATAGCTAAGATTCAAGGTTTTAGAGTTAGGGGAATGGCTAATAAGAAAATGGGAAAGAAACTGCTGTTATCTATATAATTGCCCATTCCAATTGAGTGCAAGGGCGTTCCTGTGGGGTGCTATGGTAACTATTTGCACAAGCTATCTAAACTGGCTATCAGCAATTTCAGACGTTGGCTAAGCTGGCACTCGAAAATCATCTATCCGACAATACATAAAACTCTGAGGACGGATGAGCTTTCTCGAAAAAAAGCATTATTCTAACTGATTAAGCATGACAGCTAAATTATCGGTAAGATTCGCTTCTTGTCGAAAGAGGACAACAACAAATCAATCATTCGCTCCGGTTCCGACTATGTTGTTAGGGCTTTGCTCAAGCCACCTGCTCTGCTTTTTTTAAAAGTCTGGCTGTTAATCATTTGCCAGCTCTGCACTATACTCGTATTTACAGAGCCAATGCAGCCATTGAAACAATCTGTCAGCAAAAAAAATGTCTGCTAAAGAGGCGCCGCCGTATTAGGGGCAAATATTTTACTGTCTTTTTTGCGTGTTTACGCGCGGTGCCTTTCAAGGCCGAGATCAGCGATTGGAGCCAGCTAGTGACGGCATCGGCTGTCGGTGTTTTTCTTTCAAGATTTTTTTGTCAAACGGGCCCCCATTTGCACTGGCGGTCAGACAAGGTCAGAGCTGAAGAGGCGGAATAACAAATGCTATAATTCCAAAATTAAATTAGCATTATTTGTCTTTCATAAAATTCAAGACCAAGCAGTTGCTGATGTAAGTCAAACATTGCACTTAGATAGCGTACATTAATTACTTGTACATGTATACTATACTATGTACGCAAAATTTTCGATATTTTAAAAGTGCATCAACATTCTTGGTGTAATGTCACTGATTGGGAAGGCAAGTGCTACTATTAAAAAAATTGGCAGACATAAGAAAATGCATCAATCATTCCCTAAATAATTGTGACACTCATTGATCACTATTTATTTGAAAAGAAAAATTAATTTCCCTGTTCCTCAAGTAGCTCCAACAGTGACAGTCGACAATTTACAACACAATTGATTATAATCAGAGAGAATTTATTAAAATTAGTTAAATATAGTTAATCCGTTTAAGCTCTACATCGACACATATATACAGACAGAGATTAGAGATTTAATATATAAGAATTAATATGCTTGAAAGTCAGCAAGTAGATAATTAAAAAACAGCAATTGAAGTCCAAATTCCTGTCGAATATTTCTGGTAGGGTATTTCTGATTGGACAGCTCGTACACACCTACCCTACATGCACATGTAGTAAAGCTTTCAGCCGAGATACAAAGAAATCATACAATATAATTAATTCTAAGCAAAGTTAAAAAATTATTTACATTAATTTTAAAATAAAAAAATTACGCGTTAGCGCTTGATGCAAACTGCAACACAATGTGAAGCGTTTTAGAGGAATCAAATTTACATATGTTTGGCTCACTCAGTTTCGAATGTAATTCGAATATTCGGATGCATAGCTACCAAAGTAGCTGTTTTTAAATGCTGGTAAATGACGGGAACGATAGCAAGATACAACGAACTCATAATTTATTTTCTATCTTATTTTGTCCCACACTGGTGGCAGCGGTGGGATAGGAATTTTTTTCAAATGTTTAAAAATCCCTTGGGTCTTCTTCCCGTGAGTAAAGGGTCTCCTAAGACAGCAGTTCGATGCTATGCTCTGGGGAATTGACAGTCAATCTCTGCTGCCGCTCGTGCTGCTGATTTTGAAGCTGTTGATGAAGCCTCGATTGTCGGCGTGTTCCCATAGCAACGCTTAGACTTCTGCTGCGCGACCTTCGACGACCCTCAGCAGTGCCGCCCCGACACCAGCAGAAGCAGCCGTAGATGAGGTCGGACAGAGCCGTGCCGAAGCCTTTGTGCGAGCAGTGATAGACCAGGATGTTCACTGAGGAGTCCAGGCAGGTGAGCAGGTTGGCTACAAAGGCGATGACTCGGCCAAGCGGTGTAGCCGGGTCCAGACTCTTCAACAGAGTCGGCCACTCGCACAAGCAGAAGAGTAGGCAGAGAAGCAGCACAGTCCGATTGCCGGAGCTCCACGGACTTAGCCGGCTGCTCTGACAGCCCAGCACGGACAGTCGGCGGCGGCTCTGTCTGGCCAGCCGGCGGGCCAAATCCAGGCTGAAGAAGGCCAGGCAGGCGATGGGCCCGGCGTTCTGGAATAGGCACAACAGGCTGCCCAAGTAGGCCAGCCGGTAGGCTGGGGAGCCGCTCAGCCAGGGATCAACGTGTGTCACGTGATTGTCCGGCTCGCACACCACCGGCCGGAATTCGAATAGACGCGGCATAGCGGCTAATGCACAGAGTATTAGGCCGCCAGCTAAGAGTCGGTTGTCGCTGCCCGTCGAGCCAACGTTCTCGACTGTCGAAGGTCCGGAGCGGGCCACGGCTAGCCAGCGGTGCCGGCCGATAAGCACAACAGTCCAGTTTCTGGCCACGTGCATCGCTGTGCACAGGAACAAACTCATAGGCAGAAGGGAGGCCGCCGCAATGGCGAGCCGCCGGTTGGGCAGCAGCAGCAGGTTCGAGTCCATGATCAGCACCAGGGCTTGGTTGCAGCAGAAGGTCGCCTACGCAGGGAAATAGTCAAAAAATGGTAATTGCAAAAGTTTGGCTAAAAATAGTCACATTGTTGAGAGGCATCAACTAACGAGTGTAAAACAATTCGCGGCATTCCACAATTATCGCGCCTTTTACCTGGAAAAGCGTCTCAGCCAAGGACAGCCTGGCTAGAAGAAAGTTGAACTGACGCCTCGGTCGCATGGACCTGAATGCCAGCAGGCAGGCCAAGTTTAACAAACTATTGGTCAGTGTTAGGCCGATCATCAGTGCGTAGTAGGGCCGGAGCATCGGGTTTCCGGCCATGTACCGCTCATTCTGCTCGGTGGCGTTGTCGCATTCATGCGAACCATTGCCAATTATAATGAACTCCATTGCTACGAGAGTATAAGAGCTCCTCACAGTTTCTGACAGTCAACGTCCAATACTCCCTTCAAACTGTGTCTATTTGAACAGAAGCAGATAGTATTTTTTTTCTTTCTGTTTTGCCAGCCAATCAGGCGACGACGACCCATGCAGTGTGAGGAAGGGGACGCTCTTCGTAAGAATCAAGCTACTGAATTCCGCAATTTGAATTACAGATATATCTAACTAGCCAGATCTGGAGCCGCATGTAAACGTACAGCCTTATGATGCTTTACTGCCCCCCGTGGCTGCAAGTTCAGCGCGGGTGTACGATATACGATTTAGGTGTTGTTGCAAATTTCCGAAGCTTTCAAGATTCCATCTGCTTCGTCTTCGAGTGTTTTTTTTCGCAAAAAGAATTGCGCATCCGTGCACATGCATGTACTGCATCTGGCCTGGTTCATCGGATGAAATCGCACGTTGCATTTTCTAACTGCACACAAAATACACTCTGAAATGTCTGCTGTTAAAAAAACTTCCACAGTATATTTTGCCTATTTCGGCTCTAAGGGAGGTGTGAAGAATTTATAAAGTTACATTTCTCTTATGGATAGAAAAATTATTCAGCTCTTTGAACCTCGCTTATTTTGCACTAGCTATTGGCATGACCTCAAGGGTCTATATACTTTACAGCTTGTGTCATTGCTGCTGTATGCTAGGGGGGAGGCAATGACAGTGATCCAAGGACGAAATACCATTTATTACCTTAGCGAAAAGAAACATGCAGAACAACTCAGCAAGTGATCGGCATTTGCAATTCTTGGATAAAATGTTGCCAACATACATGGAGACCCAATGGAGCCATTTTGTTGCATATAATCTACTACTGCCAGTAATTTTTCCTCTCTTATACTCGTGAGCTGATCCCTTATCTAAGCTGCTATGCGCCCACGGCATATTCAACTATATAGGGAATAACGCTTTAGACTTAGCTCTGCGCGCTGCCCCATACATAAGGGAGAGAATATAAAATTCCACATGTGGCAGCCACAGCTCTAACTATGAGAAAGAAAGGAGCGACGCGTTGAGAAAGAAAAAATATTCACCGCCGAGGGGAACATTTTAACAGTTAAATATGTTCATGCAGATAGTCTCATTTGCGCCCAGTGTGTTTCAATTCCCCCGTGGGGTGCGCATAGAATGCTGCATGCAAATGTACACAGAGTCGAGGAAATAAACAAATTATTTATTAACGAATTTGCAATTTAATAAGCTAGTTTTCAACCGAAACCGGCAAAAGTACTACAGTATTTGACTGATACGTATATGCATGTAAAACTGCCCCATGCAGCTGCCTGTTGGCATGAAACCTAATGCAGGACTCTGATTCCACTATAGCGATGTGTTTACGCGTAAAAAGAATGTCTATAGACAAGTATCATAGGGGAGTTGCGTGAGCATATTATTTGTATTTAGTAGAATGTCAAGATGGGAAACTGATGGACTAGGGACGTCAAACCTGCTTGATAGGGGTGCAACAAATCAACGCCTTTGATTTGTAGCGGTCAAAGCGGTCAGCCAGACGCTGTAGCGGTCTGGCTGAGTCTCAGACTGCGAAGGGCTGAGCTTTAATGATATTTTTTGGTCTCGTCAAAATATTGAAGCCTCGATTTAAGGACAGCTCAAGCGCAATAAAGCAGTAGGAATTAAATAATACATGTAGTCCTCGCCACAATGTCGTTTGGCATGCGGAAAAGTTGTTTTTTTCCGACGCTGGAACATTTACATGTAACCACCAGGACGGCACTCAATGCAAAAGCTATCAGGGTGACGATAACGGGGTGTGATCGTTTAGCCAGCAAGCTGAACTCTAAGCTGCCACCAAGGACCACTATAAAAGACGAAAATCGAGGCACTCAACAAGTATTTTGCGTGTAATTTTTTTTCATAGCCTGCTCGTTTATGCGATTTATGTTAACCATTGACTTCTCTCGGTCCTTAGCTGCTACTTGGGTCCACGTTTTGACCAATGCATAAGCGTCGACGCCACAGAATAAAGCCATTCGTTTTTCTTACAGAACACGTCCCAATCAAGCATAAGAATGAATGATTAGTAGACGGAAGACACAAAGAGTGCGAAACCGGAGTTTGGCTTACCCTGACAAAGCTCAATTTACAATTTTATTAAAATTGTGATGAATCCTGGCTTGGCCACCCAGAATCTTTTCGCAATCCCTCACCTTAGTGTTCCATCGCTATGCGTGCCCCAGCTTGTAACAGTCCCTGCTAGGCGTGCTACAGCCTGTTTTACTGTAATGAGGATGACTCATCGGGTGACTCATCGGTCTACCCCTGGGTTGCGCAACCACGTGTGACCTTGACGCCCACCCCCCTCCGCTCTATTGTTTGGGTTCACTGGAGCGGAACGCACTCAGTTCATTAAGTGCGTACTTGGAGATTATTCCTCCGGTACTTTAGGGACCTCTAATATTTTTAGGATTTCAGAATCTGCGCGTTGTCCTCTTTCCAACCGTATAACTCTTATCTTTCTGTGACCAATATTAACAATAATCATAATTAATGAGCTTGTTGCGTCATCACCACCCACCCCATGAGTCATCGCTGACTCATGGTTTACCCCTGACATGTACCACTTTTCAGCCAATTGGAGCGAAGCTGCGGGTCAAGGTCGGGTCAGGTGGCGTCAGCATCACGGTTCACGCGCGTGACGCGTGATATTCACACTATATAAGCGAGCGGTTTTTGGCCCCGAAAACTCCAACCTTTCGGGCTCTAGTGACATCCCTGTCTCCCTGTCGAGGTATCTCCAGGAGCAACCCCTGTCCTCCCGACTGGCCCCTGTCCGGTCGAGGTATCTCCCGGTCAGTCCCCTTCACCGTCGACGCGACATCCCGACGTTCCCCCTTCTGGGTTGAGGAAGTCCACTCCCCAGTTGCGATTGTCCCGGCCCCCGCTGAGTCGTCGAGGTATCTCCGGCCCAGCAGCAACTACAGCGACAGCCCCAGTGACGACGTCTGGCATCCCGGCATCCGGCGAAGCAGCGACCCCGGCCTGACCGACAGCGACACGCCTGACCTGACCCTGACTGCAGCTGAGCTTCGAGCGGCTGGTAAGTGACCTCCTTGTTTTGCTTCTGCTGCTTTACTGTGGGTCCCTAGTGCGCGAGTTTTTCCTGTCTGATTCAGTTTAGGGTCTTTAATATAATAATTCCGCCGACCTGGTAGGAGCCAGTTCAGAGCCATTGAGTGTGTGTAAACTGCAGTTGATTCCCCTTTTTATTAGCTTTTCTTTGCTCATTTGAGCCATGCCGCAGCTGGCTTAGATAGCTAGTGCGCCGCTGTGGGGAGCCACATGGAGATTGGAAGCCTGATGTACTAATGTACATCATTACGCTAATGTACTCTAATGTGAAGCCTGAGGCGCTTAGGGTCATAGATAGCGCGCCTCCAGGCCTGTTAGAATAGCTAATGTAACCATAAAAACCTTCTAAAAGCCGTGCACAGACTGGGGCTGATAAGAGTCCCTCATCTAATCATGCCAGGCGCCCCACGAACCTCTACATGGGATAAAACCCCCAAGATTAGTAACGTACTTTTAGCATGGAGCAGCCCGCCCCAGGTCAGTCAGCAGGTGTAGCACCTCAATCCAACTCCCTCCGCAAATCACCTCGAAAGAGGCCCCCTGCACCCCTAGAAAAGTCCTTGTTAGAGCTCGCCAGCCCATCGTTATGCCCTGTGCAGAGTCCCTTTTATCGGCTAATGTACTTTATCTGACGCCCTAAACTAGCTGACGGCCCATCGTCCGGGAGCCCCGTCTCGTCAGGGGGTAGTTTTAGGAGCCTATTCCCGCAGGTGGCTGGTGGCAGGTCTCGGTTTCGCACCCCGCGATTACCTTAGAAAACTCCTTGGGCCAGATATTTTTACTTTAGGACCTTAGCCGCTCAGTCACATCCAAGCTACCAGTAGATCATTTCGGGGCGGGTCAAGCGAGAAGGCAAGGCCTGTTGTCCTTCGAGGTTTAGCTCAGGCAGCAGCGACTCAACCATCGGGTCGAGTCACATCAATTGGACGTAGATTTTCCTGTTCATTCGCCGGGATCCTAGTCTAGCTGGATTCTAGTTTAATTATGACTACTATCTTTGGTGCAAGGACTACTAAGAATAGCTAGGTGATGAAATGAGCCTACTAGTGGTCCTTGATTTTGTACTCTTTTCCCTTTCCTATGTGCAATATTGTTGTAAAAGGCGATTGTTTGCATCGTAATAAACGGTTTATTCATACAAATGCACGCAGCTGACCGTGAATTTTTCTAAACCAATAAAAGTGGACGGCATACTGACGAACAACAGAAAAATCAAACATATTTTAGTCAGCGGTCAGCCACCAAATAAAATTTTGGGAAATGATGCTGCGATAGATTTTTAGCCATCAGCTATCTCAGCCACAAAAACTTTTGTTTTTGTCGACGTTTAGTCGCATTAATTAAAATTTTTTGTTAGATTCTTAGAAAGTAACTAGCTCTTCGGTGCCCCCCCAGGGGGGCGCAGACAGGCATTTTAAATCACCCAAGTACTCAACGGAAATCTTCCTAAGCTGCTAGAAAATCTTTGCAGCAAAATTAAAGTCTCCCTAAAAGCATAATATCCTTCAGTGTATTCAGAAAATCTACTGAAAGTCTCCCCGAGCAATTAGCCAATTGCCCCAGCACTTGAAAAATCTCCCAACCAGCTAGATAATCTTTCCGAGCAGCTGGAAAATTTTTTAGAGCAGTCAAAAAATCTCCCTCCCAGCAGTAAAGTAAAAAATCCCACCGTCAGTTAGAAAATCCCCCAATCAAATAGAAACTTTCCCCGGGCAGTTAAAAATCCCCTAAGCAGACCGAAAAGCCCCCACAGAAGAAAAATCTTCGGGTAAAAAATACCCCCACAGACAGAAAATTCCCCAACCAGACAAAGAATCCCAAGCAGAAAAAAAGTCTCATGAGCAGTTGGAAATTCTACCCGAGGCAGTTGAAAAATCTTCCGGAGCGTTTAAGAAATCCACTTTAAACAGTTGGAAAATCTACCTGAGGCAGTTAGAAAAACTTCTAATGCAGTTAAAAAACTCATGGAGCATTTAGAAAACCCCCCTCGAACAGTCCGAAATCACCCAAGCAGTAAAAAATCCCCCGATAAAATAAAAAATTTTCCTAACAGTAAGAAATCCCCTAAGCAGACCGAAAATTTCCATGAGCAGCTAGAATATCCCCATCAAGCAGTTAGAAAATCTACCCGAGGCAGTTAGAAAAACTCCTCATGCAGTTAAAAATCTCCCGGACCATTTAGAAAATCCCCCTCAAGCAGCCCAAAAACACCCAAGCAGTTAGAAATCCCCTAATCAGACAGAAAAGTTCCTCGAGCAGTTAGAAAATCCCCAAGCAGACCGAAAATCTCCCGGAGCAGTTAGAAAATCTCCTTCAAGCAGTCCAAAATCACCCAAGCAGCTGAATTTTTTCGAGCAGCTAGAAAATTTTTGAGAGCAGCGGAAAAATCTTCCTCCAGGATAAGGTAGAAAACACGAACAGAAAAAATCTCCCCTGCAGCTAGAAAATCCCTTTTGGGAATTCGGAAATTCCAATCAAATAGAAACTTTCCCCGAGCAGTCAGAAATCCCGTAAACATAGAAAAAACTTTTGCGAGCAGTCGGAAAATCTTTCCCCAGCAGTCAGGTAGAAAGCCCCTCAAGCAGACGGAAACCCACCAGCAGTTAGAAAATCCCCTTCTAGGAGTCAGAAATCCCCCAATCAAAGAGAAAATTCCCTGAGCAGTCAGAAATTCCCCGAGTTCCCCAAGTTCCCCAAACAAAATTCCCCAGGCATACTACTCGAACATTTATAAAATCCCCTTTCAGCAGTTAGAAGATATACCCTAAGCAGACAGAAAACCTCCCTAAGCAATTAGAAAATCTTCCCGAACAGACAGAAAATACCCCTCGAGCAGTCAGACACTGCCCAAGTAGTTAAAAAGTCCTCTTCGAGCAGTTAGAAAATCTTCCCGGAGCATTTACAAAGACCCTTCGAGCAGTCAAAAATCACTTAAGAACTAAAAAAAGTCCTGTTCGGGCAGTCAGAAATCCCCCAAGTAAACAGAAAATTCCCCAAGCAGACTACCCGAACATTTATGAAATCCTCTTCGAGCAGTTAGAAAATCTTTCCAAGCAAGCAGAAAATCTCCCCGAGCATTTAGAAAGACCCTTCGAGCAGTCAAAAATCTCCCAAGAAGTAAAAAGTCCAGTTCGGGCAGTCAGAAATCCCCAAATCAGGTAGAACATATTCCGGAGCTGTTAGAAATCCCCCAAGCAGACAAAAAAAGAGCAGTTAGAAAAAATTCCCAAGCAGTTAAGAAGTCCCCCTGCAGCATTATAAATTTCCAAGTCAACCAAAAAATTCCCCCAGCAGAAAATAATCGCCCAAGCAGTTAGGAAATTCCCCTTGCGGCATTCTCAGAAATCCACCAATCCGATAGAAAATCACACCGAGCAGTTATAAAATCTCCTTGAGCAGACAGAAAATCCCCAAGCAGACCGAAAATCTCACTGAGCAATTAGAGAATCTTCCCAAAAAGTTTTACAAAAAATTTCCCCGAGCAGTAAGAAATCGAAGAGGTAGAAAATCTCCCAGGCAGACGGAAAATGTCCCCCCCGAGCATTTATAAAATTTTCTTCGAGCAGTCAGAAATTCCCAAGTAGACAGAAAAGTTCCCCAACAGATAGAAAATCTCCCAAGGTGTTAGAAAGTGCCGTTCGAGCTGTTAAAAATCTCCAGTCACAAAGATAATTTTCCCAAACAGCAAGAAATCCCTAAGCAAACAGAAAACTCTCAATAGGAGGTACAAAATCTCCCAAGCCGAAAAATCTCCCCCGAGTAAGGTCGAAAATCCACTAAGCTGACAGAAAAACCTCCGCGAGCATTTAGAAAATCCTCTTTGATCAGTCAGAAATTCTCCAAGCTGTTCCCTTCGAGTAGCTCGAAGTCCCCTTTGAGCAGTAAGAAATCTCCCAATCAGATAAAAAAATTTCTCAGAGCAGTTAGAAATCTCCCCGAGCAGTAAGAATATCTCCTTAAACAGTTGGAAAACTTCCAAACAGTAAGAAGATAGCTTCGAGCAGTTAGAAATCCCCTGATTATATAGAAAATTACCCCGAGCAGTCTGTACGAGTAGACATCCCCTAATCAGTTAGAAAATTTCCCCGAGAAGTTTCAAATCCCCCAATCAGACAATCTCCCCGAGCATTCAGAAAATCCCCTTCTAGCGGTTGGAAAAACTTCCCGATGCAGTAAGAAAACCTCCTTGAGCAGTAAAAAAGTCTCCCAGAACAGTTAGAAAATCCCATTGGAGCAGTCAGAAATCCACAAGCAGTTAGAAAGTCTCCCAGCACCCTAACAGTCAGAAAATTTATAAAAGTCGTTAGAAAATCTCCCAAGCAGTTAGCAAATCTCCCTGAGCATCTAGGAAATCCCTAAAAGTGTAGAAAAAATTGTTCCCGAGCTTGTAGGAAAATCACTACAGCAGATAAAAAATCCTGCGAGCAGGTAGGAAGTCGCTATTATAACGCCTTATCAAAGACACGTGCGCTTTAAGAAAATTAAGCTAATCACAATTTAAGATTTGGCAGGCTATCAGACTTACCGATCAGTATCGTGCTCGACGAAGACCTCTTAAACAGCTTTTGCTTCTTTGAAAAGCTTTCTCAATCTGACAGGGCTACAAAAACTAACATTCTTTACTTACTGACTCGAGACATGATTGGCAAATTCACTGCAGAACGGCCCACGGCTTCTTAAATAAAAATATTTCGCTCAAGCATCCACACTTTTAAGCCAATTTATTCAATGTTGGCTCTCCAGCTGGGCGAGAAATAATCAATCGCTAATAAAATGTACACAGATCGCTTGAGCAGTTTTTCTATTGACCTTGTAAACAACCATTAAGCTTGGGTTGGGGCAGTATACTCTAGCTAGGTGAGAAAATTTATATTCTCTTCTTACCGGCGCGACAATTTAGGTAAACTTGGAGCAGTGTACTCTAGCTTTATGACGCAACTTTTTCAAATAAAAAATTAGACAGTGCAGAGTTTGAGAATTATTGGCCCGCGAATTTTAACTGAGCACAAAACTTTATGACGCAATCTAAAATAAAATCAACATTCTGACAGTGCCGAGTTTGACCTTTGTTGGCCTCGCATTGAAAGCATAGGAAAAACTCGTTTTTCGAATATTTAATCCCCTTACACTTGGAGAAGAGCTTGCAAACTTTCACGGTCTCATCCTCGAAGAATTTGCAATCTTTTGGCACAAATTTGATCAAAATCGGTTGAGCCGTTCGAGCTCTACATCGTTCCATACATACATACATTAGACAGGCTTCCGAATCAATCTCCCCGAGCATTCAGAAAATCCCCTTCTAGCGGTTGGAAAAACTTCCCGATGCAGTAAGAAAACCTCCTTGAGCAGTAAAAAAGTCTCCCAGAACAGTTAGAAAATCCCATTGGAGCAGTCAGAAATCCACAAGCAGTTAGAAAGTCTCCCAGCACCCTAACAGTCAGAAAATTTATAAAAGTCGTTAGAAAATCTCCCAAGCAGTTAGCAAATCTCCCTGAGCATCTAGGAAATCCCTAAAAGTGTAGAAAAAATTGTTCCCGAGCTTGTAGGAAAATCACTACAGCAGATAAAAAATCCTGCGAGCAGGTAGGAAGTCGCTATTATAACGCCTTATCAAAGACACGTGCGCTTTAAGAAAATTAAGCTAATCACAGTTTAAGATTTGGCAGGCTATCAGACTTACCGATCAGTATCGTGCTCGACGAAGACCTCTTAAACAGCTTTTGCTTCTTTGAAAAGCTTTCTCAATCTGACAGGGCTACAAAAACTAACATTCTTTACTTACTGACTCGAGACATGATTGGCAAATTCACTGCAGAACGGCCCACGGCTTCTTAAATAAAAATATTTCGCTCAAGCATCCACACTTTTAAGCCAATTTATTCAATGTTGGCTCTCCAGCTGGGCGAGAAATAATCAATCGCTAATAAAATGTACACAGATCGCTTGAGCAGCTTTTCTATTGACCTTGTAAACAACCATTAAGCTTGGGTTGGGGCAGTATACTCTAGCTAGGTGAGAAAATTTATATTCTCTTCTTACCGGCGCGACAATTTAGGTAAACTTGGAGCAGTGTACTCTAGCTTTATGACGCAACTTTTTCAAATAAAAAATTAGACAGTGCAGAGTTTGAGAATTATTGGCCCGCGAATTTTAACTGAGCACAAAACTTTATGACGCAATCTAAAATAAAATCAACATTCTGACAGTGCCGAGTTTGACCTTTGTTGGCCTCGCATTGAAAGCATAGGAAAAACTCGTTTTTCGAATATTTAATCCCCTTACACTTGGAGAAGAGCTTGCAAACTTTCACGGTCTCATCCTCGAAGAATTTGCAATCTTTTGGCACAAATTTGATCAAAATCGGTTGAGCCGTTCGAGCTCTACATCGTTCCATACATACATACATTAGACATTTAGTATAGTAGACTAGCTAATTCCAGCCCCCTTTGGGGGCCCCCTCGTGATTCCAATCCAATTTTTTTCCACCAGCTTGAATTCCATCAAAACATATCTCGCCCTACAAGACCTCCATGTGATGATTTCTACTAACATTGATTTAGCAAGTAAAAAACCTCATCTAGCAGGTAAATGGAAAGCAATGAAAAAATAAAGAAGTCTCCTAAGCCAACTCCAGCACCCTTTTTTAGGCCTGCCTGTACCCAACGGAAATCTCCCTAAGCTGCTAGAAAATCTCTGCAGCAAAATTAGTCTCCCTAAAAGCATAATATCCTTCCGTGTATTCAGAAAGTCTACTGAAAGTCTCCCCGAGCAATTAGCCAATTGCCCCGAGCACTTGAAAAATCTCCCAACCGGCTAGATAATCTTTCCGAGCAGCTGGAAAATTTTTGAGAGCAGTCAAAAAATCTTCCCCAGCAGTAAAGTAAAAAAACCTTGCCAGCAGTTAGAAAATCCCCCAATCAAATAGAAACTTCCCGGGCAGTTAAAAATCCCCTAAGCAGACCGAAAAGCCCCCAGAGAAGAAAAATCTTCGGGTAAAAAATAGCCCCCACAGACAGAGAATTCCCCAACCAGACAAAGAATCCCAAGCAGAAAAAAATCTCATGAGCAGTTGGAAATTCTACCCGAGGCAGTTGAAAAATCTTCCGAATCATTTAAGAAATCCCTTTTAAGCAGTTGGAAAATATACCTGAGGCAGTTAAAAAAACTTCTCATGCAGTTAAAAAACTCATTGAGCATTTAGAAAACCCCCCTCAGCAGTCCGAAATCACCCAAGCAGTTAGAAATCCTCCGATAAGATAGAAAATTTGTCCTAACAGTAAGAAATCCCCTAAGCAGACAGAAAATTACCATGATCAGTTAGAATATCCCCATCAAGCAGTTAGAAAGTCTACCCGAGGCAGTTAGAAAAACTCCTCATGCAGTTACAAATCTCCCGGACCATTTAGAAAATCCCCCTCGAGCAGTCCGAAAACACCCAAGCAGTTAGAAATCCCCTAATCAGACAGAAAAGTTCCTCGAGCAGTTAGAAAATCCCCAAGCAGACTAAAAATCTCCCTGAGCAGTTAGAAAATCTCCTTCAAGCAGTCCAAAATCACCCAAGCAGCTAAATTTTTTTTCGAGCAGCTAGAAAATTTTTTGAGAGCAGCCAAAAATCTTCCCCATGATAAGGTAGAAAACCCACGAACAGAAAAATCCCCCCGGCAGTTAGAAAATCCCTTTCGAGAAGTCGGAAATTCCAATCAAATATCAATAGAAACTTTCCCCGAGCAGTCAGAAATACCCTAAACATAGAAAACCCCCTTCTAGGAGTCAGAAATCCCCCAATCAAAGAGAAAATTCCCTGAGCAGTCAGAAATCCCCCTAGTAAATAGAAAATTCTCCAAGCAGACTACCCGAACATTTATAAAATCCGCTTTGAGCAGTAAGAAGATATCGTCGAAGCAGACAGAAAACCTCCCTTAGCAATTAGAAAATCTTCCCAAGCAGACAGAAAATACCCTTCAAGCAGTCAGACATCGCCTAAGTAGTTAAAAAGTCCTCTTCAAGCAGTTAGAAAATCTTCACAACCAAGCAGAAAATCTCCCCGAGCATTTAGAAAGACCCTTCGAGCTGTCAAAAATTCTTCCCCCAAGAAGTAAAAAAGTCCAGTTCGGGCAGTCAGAAATCCCCAAATCAGGTAGAAAATATTCCGGAGCTGTTAGAAATCCCCTAAGCAGACAAAAAAATTCCCGGGCAGTAAAAAATCTCCCAGAACAGTTAGAAAAAATTCCCTAGCAGTTAAGAAATCCCCCTGCAGCATTAAAAATTTCCAAATTCCCCGAGCAGAAAAAAATCGCCCAAGCAGTTAGGAAATTCCCCTTGCGGCAGTCTCAGAATCCGATAGAAAATCACACTGAGCAGTTATAAAATCTCCTTGAGCAGACAGAAAATCCCACAAGCAGACAGAAAATCTCACTGAGCAATTAGAGAATCTTCCCAAAAAGTTTGAAAATATCTTTAAAGCAGTCAGGAATCTCCTAAGCAGAATGTCCCTTTCGAACTGTTAGAAATCCTCCACTCACATCGAAAATTTCCCCAAGCAGCAAGAAATCGAAGAGGTAGAAAATCTCCAGGCAGACGGAAAATGTCCCCCCCGAGCATTTAGAAACTTTTAACGCCTATCCTAACGCCTGCATGTATTGATCGGAGCACGTAAAAGCAGCCTTAAAAGTTTTATCTGTCTGCCAGGCACAAATAAAAATAGATCTCAACAGTAAGTTGCAACAAAAAACCTGGTAGTGTACGTTGGAACAAACAGGGCACCAAATCATTCGGTTAGTTTTATCGTCAACTGAAATCATAACTCGAATTATTCTCGATTCCCAATCAAAGGAAAAAGAATAAACGTAGAATAGTATTACCTCCCGTAAGATCACCAGTTTTCTTAAAAATCCATTCACCAATTAGCTAGTAGAGATACGGAACTCCCAAAATATCCCCCTTATCGAAGATAATACTCGTAGCATTATATTACAAAGAAAGTTTTCATTACAAAATGGAACCTAAATGACTTGAGAAAATCCCCATAGGAACTCCCAAAATATCCCCCTTATCGAAGATAATACTCGTAGCATTTTATTACAAAGAAAGTTTTCATTACAAAATGGAACCTAAATGACTTGAGAAAATCCCCATATTTACTGCAAATAAGGCTCCTAATAACTAAAAAAGTGCTTCATTAACTAATGGAAATCTCCATCTTGTGCTGTCTCCCTTCTTATTTTTAAGGGCTAAAGCAGAAGCAGCAGCAGCTAAAATATTTATCGGAACTGTCCAACTTAAAGTATAGAAATAACTTTTCTTCCCGATATGTATCCTAAACATTGAATCTCAATAGATTAGATTTCCTTTCAGTGTGCAAAAAGTGTCACAATTAGTTTAAACGAAGTTTAAACGATTCGAATAAAGTTTTACAATACCTTTAAAGCAGTCAGGGATCTCCTAAGCAGTTAGAAATCCCCCACTCACATCGAAAATTTCCCCGAGCAGTAAGAAATCGAAGAGTTAGAAAATCTCCCAGGCAGACGGAAAATGTCCCCCCCGAGCATTTAGAAAATTTTCTTCGAGCAGTCAGAAATTCCCAAGTAGACAGAAAAGTTCCCTAGCCGTTAGAAAATCTCCCAAGCAGTTAGAAAGTGCCGTTCGAGCTGTTAAAAATCCCCAGTCACAAAGATAATTTCCCCAAACAGCAAGAAATCCCCCTATATTTTCTATTATAAAGAAGTTTATAATACCCCCTAGCCAATTCCAGGCCCCTCAGACGCCCCCTCGTGGTAATTCTATCCAAAGTTTTTTCACCAGCTTTAATCGCATCAAAACATTATTCCTCCTTTAAGTCCTCCAATGGGTTATTATCAGAATTTTTTCAACAAGTACCAAATCCCATTTTACAGGTAAACAAACTTGAGCAATTACAGAAAGTAAAACCACCCTCAGCCACCACCAGCCCCCTTCGTGGGCCAGACCTAATCAAAAGTTGGAACCTTTGTTAGAATTTATCCCTAACGAATCTTCATATTTTAAGTAACGAAACCCCTTAAAATTTTATCCTCAGCGATTTACATACCACTGTATATTAGCTTTTTGTAGCAGTTATTTAAGTGAAAACCCCTTCCTTTTCATTTCTTGTACAATTCCCTATTAGCAACCAAACAAACACAAGCAAATAAGCTGAGACAATAAGCATTCGAATTTGAGGAACCAAACGAACCCCGTCAGCTAAAATTCACTCCTGATTAAAATGAATGATCACCTCTTCTGCAAGCTTACAAACCTCTTTATTCAAACTCCAAGAAGTGAACCTTACCTTCATGCTAACAAACACTTGTACAACTCCACCACTTATTATTTAGGTGCGAATAACCAACTGCCTAATTTTATTAAACAAACCCGGAATCTGCTATTGAATTAAAAACGCTACAGTTCAAGTAAACGGCCCATATTCTGCTTAAAGACCCCCTTTCTCAAATTAACGACTTCCTAATTGTAAGCAAATTTTGAAACCTCTCATTCAATTAAATACCCCTCCATTATAGCATTATTTGAAAACCCTCCTGATCAAACTAAATCCATTTCAAATTTTATTACCAGCCTTAGAAGTTTTATCTGTCTGCCAGGCACAAATACAAATAGATCTCAACAGTAAGTTGCAACAAAAAATCTGGTAGTGTACGTTGGAACAAACAGGGCACCAAATCATTCGGTTAGTTTTATCGTCAACTGAAATCATAACTCGAATTATTCTCGATTCCCAATCAAAGGAAAAAGAATAAACGTTGAATAGTATTACCTCCCGTAAGATCACCAGTTTTCTTAAAAATCCATTCACCAATTAGCTAGTAGGGATACTGAACTCCTTAAGTACCCCCCCCCCCCCTTATCGAAGTATAGTGTTAGTGACGAAAGTTTAACGATTAGAATAAAAAATGTACTTAAATCCCACTGAACATGATCCCATGAAGGTGACCAATTCAGTAGCATAGTTTACTTGCTTAAGTGACCAGACGCAGCCCGGATTCGAACCACTGTCAATTGGCCTAGCCTATCCTAACCTATCCTAGCCTAAACCTACGCGGCTACTCCGCCTGTTGATCGGAACACGCAAAAATCAGCCTTATATCTTTCACCCGTCATGCGGCCCCTAATAAAAAAAGTTGGCCTCCGTAGTGTGCGGCAACCACAGAGAAAATTAAATTTTGCACGCACTCAGGTCCGTCCCATCCCCACGCAGTGTACATCGAAGCATACAGTGCATAGACAAAAAATAGACGAAAAAAATTACAGTTAGAGGGAGAGAGAAAGTATGGAGCAGTGTATGACATAACTTTATTCATTTTCAATTCTCAGTACCGAAAAATCAGCTTGCAAGTTTGACCTTTGTTGTCATGGCTAAAATTCTCGTTTTTCGAATATTTAATCCCCTTAGAGTTAACTAAATCGAGCCAAATTAAACGTGTAACATCTCCAATTGATCCTGAATCAATCAAAACAAATCCCACCAAAATCGGTTCAACCGTTCCAAAGTTAACGCGTTACAAACCCCATTTACATATATATATACTTTTGGATTTTAGTATATAAAAAAGCTCTTCGGTGCCCCCCCAGGGGGGCGCAGACAGGCATTTTAAATCACCCAAGTACTCAACGGAAATCTTCCTAAGCTGCTAGAAAATCTTTGCAGCAAAATTAAAGTCTCTCTAAAAGCATAATATCCTTCCGTGTATTCAGAAAATCTACTGAAAGTCTCCCCGAGCAATTAGCCAATTGCCCCAGCACTTGAAAAATCTCCCAACCAGCTAGATAATCTTTCCGAGCAGCTGGAAAATTTTTGAGAGCAGTCAAAAAATCTCCCTCCCAGCAGTAAAGTAAAAAATCCCGCCAGCAGTTAGAAAATCCCCCAATCAAATAGAAACTTTCCCCGGGCAGTTAAAAATCCCCTAAGCAGACCGAAAAGCCCCCACAGAAGAAAAATCTTCGGGTAAAAAATACCCCCACAGACAGAAAATTCCCCAACCAGACAAAGAATCCCAAGCAGAAAAAAGTCTAATGAGCAGTTGGAAATTCTACCCGAGGCAGTTGAAAAATCTTCCGGAGCGTTTAAGAAATCCACTTTAAACAGTTGGAAAATCTACCTGAGGCAGTTAGAAAAACTTCTAATGCAGTTAAAAAACTCATGGAGCATTTAGAAAACCCCCCTCGAACAGTCCAAAATCACCCAAGCAGTAAAAAATCCCCCGATAAAATAAAAAATTTTCCTAACAGTAAGAAATCCCCTAAGCAGACCGAAAATTTCCATGAGCAGCTAGAATATCCCCATCAAGCAGTTAGAAAATCTACCCGAGGCAGTTAGAAAAACTCCTCATGCAGTTAAAAATCTCCTGGACCATTTAGAAAATCCCCCTCAAGCAGCCCAAAAACACCCAAGCAGTTAGAAATCCCCTAATCAGACAGAAAAGTTCCTCGAGCAGTTAGAAAATCCCCAAGCAGACCGAAAATCTCCCTGAGCAGTTAGAAAATCTCCTTCAAGCAGTCCAAAATCACCCAAGCAGCTGAATTTTTTTCGAGCAGCTAGAAAATTTTTGAGAGCAGCGGAAAAATCTTTCTCCAGGATAAGGTAGAAAACACACGAACAGAAAAAATCTCCCCTGCAGCTAGAAAATCCCTTTTGGGAATTCGGAAATTCCAATCAAATAGAAACTTTCCCCGAGCAGTCAGAAATCCCGTAAACATAGAAAAAACTTTTGCGAGCAGTCGGAAAATCTTTCCCCAGCAGTCAGGTAGAAAGACCCTCAAGCAGACGGAAACCCACCAGCAGTTAGAAAATCCCCTTCTAGGAGTCAGAAATCCCCCAATCAAAGAGAAAATTCCCTGAGCAGTCAGAAATTCCCCAAGTTCCCCAAGTTCCCCAAACAAAATTCCCCAGGCAGACTACTCGAACATTTATAAAATCCCCTTTCAGCAGTTAGAAGATATACCCTAAGCAGACAGAAAACCTCCCTAAGCAATTAGAAAATCTTCCCGAACAGACAGAAAATACCCCTCGAGCAGTCAGACACTGCCCAAGTAGTTAAAAAGTCCTCTTCGAGCAGTTAGAAAATCTTCCCGGAGCATTTACAAAGACCCTTCGAGCAGTCAAAAATCACTTAAGAACTAAAAAAAGTCCTGTTCGGGCAGTCAGAAATCCCCCAAGTAAACAGAAAATTCCCCAAGCAGACTACCCGAACATTTATGAAATCCTCTTCGAGCAGTTAGAAAATCTTCCCAAGCAAGCAGAAAATCTCCCCGAGCATTTAGAAAGACCCTTCGAGCAGTCAAAAATCTCCCAAGAAGTAAAAAGTCCAGTTCGGGCAGTCAGAAATCCCCAAATCAGGTAGAACATATTCCGGAGCTGTTAGAAATCCCCCAAGCAGACAAAAAAGAGCAGTTAGAAAAAATTCCCAAGCAGTTAAGAAGTCCCCCTGCAGCATTATAAATTTCCAAGTCAACCAAAAAATTCCCCCAGCAGAAAATAATCGCCCAAGCAGTTAGGAAATTCCCCTTGCGGCATTCTCAGAAATCCACCAATCCGATAGAAAATCACACCGAGCAGTTATAAAATCTCCTTGAGCAGACAGAAAATCCCCAAGCAGACCGAAAATCTCACTGAGCAATTAGAGAATCTTCCCAAAAAGTTTTACAAAAAATTTCCCCGAGCAGTAAGAAATCGAAGAGGTAGAAAATCTCCCAGGCAGACGGAAAATGTCCCCCCCCGAGCATTTATAAAATTTTCTTCGAGCAGTCAGAAATTCCCAAGTAGACAGAAAAGTTCCCCAACAGATAGAAAATCTCCCAAGGTGTTAGAAAGTGCCGTTCGAGCTGTTAAAAATCTCCAGTCACAAAGATAATTTTCCCAAACAGCAAGAAATCCCTAAGCAAACAGAAAACTCTCAATAGGAGGTACAAAATCTCCCAAGCCGAAAAATCTCCCCCGAGTAAGGTCGAAAATCCACTAAGCTGACAGAAAAGCCTCCGCGAGCATTTAGAAAATCCTCTTTGATCAGTCAGAAATTCTCCAAGCTGTTCCCTTCGAGCAGCTCGAAGTCCCCTTCGAGCCGTAAGAAATCTCCCAATCAGATAAAAAAATTTCTCAGAGCAGTTAGAAATCTCCCCGAGCAGTAAGAATATCTCCTTAAACAGTTGGAAAACTTCCAAACCGTAAGAAGATAGCTTCGAGCAGTTAGAAATCCCCTGGTTAGATAGAAAATTACCCCGAGAAGTTTCAAATCCCCCAATCAGACAGACAATCTCCCCGAGCATTCAGAAAATCCCCTTCTAGCGGTTGAAAAACTTCCCGATGCAGTAAGAAAACCTCCTTGAGCAGTAAAAAAGTCTCCCAGAACAGTTAGAAAATCCCATTGGAGCAGTCAGAAATCCACAAGCAGTTAGAAAGTCTGCCAGCACCCTAACAGTCAGAAAATTTATAAAAGTCGTTAGAAAATCTCCCAAGCAGTTTGCAAATCTCCCTGAGCATCTAGGAAATCCCTAAAAGTGTAGAAAAAATTGTTCCCGAGCTTGTAGGAAAATCACTACAGCAGATAAAAAATCCTGCGAGCAGGTAGGAAGTCGCTATTATAACGCCTTATCAAAGACACATGCGCTTTAAGAAAATTAAGCCAATCACAATTTAAGATTTGGCAGGCTATCAGACTTACCGATCAGTACCGTGCTCGACGAAGACCTCTTAAACAGCTTTTGCTTCTTTGAAAAGCTTTCTCAATCTGACAGGGCTACAAAAACTAACATTCTTTACTTACTGACTCGAGACATGATTGGCGAATTCACTGCAGAATGGCCCACGGCTTCTTAAATAAAAATATTTCGCTCAAGCATCCACACTTTTAAGCCAATTTATTCAATGTTGGCTCTCCAGCTGGGCGAGAAATAATCAATCGCTAATAAAATGTACACAGATCGCTTGAGCAGTTTTTCTATTGACCTTGTAAACAACCATTAAGCTTGGGTTGGGGCAGTATACTCTAGCTAGGTGAGAAAATTTATATTCTCTTCTTACCGGCGCGACAATTTAGGTAAACTTGGAGCAGTGTACTCTAGCTTTATGACGCAACCTTTTCAAATAAAAAATTAGACAGTGCAGAGTTGGAGAATTATTGGCCCTCGAATTGGAGCAGTGTACTCTAGCTTTATGACGCAACTTTTTCAAATAAAAAATTAGACAGTGCAGAGTTTGAGAATTATTGGCCCGCGAATTTTAACTGAGCACAAAACTTTATGACGCAATCTAAAATAAAATCAACATTCTGACAGTGCCGAGTTTGACCTTTGTTGGCCTCGCATTGAAAGCATAGGAAAAACTCGTTTTTCGAATATTTAATCCCCTTACACTTGGAGAAGAGCTTGCAAACTTTCACGGTCTCATCCTCGAAGAATTTGCAATCTTTTGGCACAAATTTGATCAAAATCGGTTGAGCCGTTCGAGCTCTACATCGTTCCATACATACATACATTAGACATTTAGTATAGTAGATGAAATTATCTGAGATCAAGTCACCGTATGGCCGAAAACTACGCTCACTCGCAGGTTTAAAAGCGGAAAATACTCCAAGCGGCTTAACTTAACGCGTAGCGAGGGGTTTTAAAAGCCCCCGCTCCCATACTGCTTTTAAATGAAAGTCATATTAGCGTATCACTATTATTATTATTATTAGCGCACGCAAAAAGGTGCTGATTTTTTTAATAAATTTTTATTTGTATGAAAAAAAACAAACAAACGAGAAAAAATGAATAAGCAATACGATAATACAGAGCGATTATTTTTGGGTGGACTGATAAGAACGATTAATATTTGGGATTGTTAAAATCTACAACGCAATACTTCAGTAGGTATTCAGAGCAGTGGTATTAGCTGTATATTTATAATTTTACTCATCTCTGTAATGAATTCTACTAGCTCCTTCGTTAGATTTTTGTCTTCCTGTGTCATCAGATAGAATACTTTATCTTCATCTGTCAAAAGGCTAAAGTTCTGCATATTTTTAGCAACATTTTCAATGAACACTTTTCGCGTTAATTGATATTCCTCCCAGGTACATTTAAGCATAAAGTGTATCTCATTCTCTACTTCGCAGTGGCACTTTGGGCAAATTCTGTTTTCGTACAGAACTTTTGGTCTCACTGATCTCATGGTTTCACAGGCTAACCTATGGTTTCCTAGTCTAAAAGTTGAAAAAAGCTTCCTTGACTCTGGGTCTAAGAATTCCAAATATCTGTCAGGAGTGTTAAAGCATTTAAAAGTATAATAGAAGTGCCCTAACTTGGCAGAGTTTTGAGTTTTTTGTTTCCAGTGCATCATAAATTGAGTCTCGAAGTTTTCTTTGTGTATTTTGAAATTTTTCCTAATGCTAGCTCCCGTGTTGGTGTTTTGCAAGACATCACTTCATTTTTAATTTTATCCCTACATCTATTCTACACTAATCAGCCTTTATTAGCAGTGTTTATGCAAATACAATTATGCAAACCAATGATTGTCTAGACTCTTGCTGTAGATTTATGCTTTGTTGTGTAAATAAGAGGTGATAAGTAGCTAAATAGAGTAATAGTGAAAGGACGATGTAAGGAATTTAAAAGTTTAGAATTCTACTAGTAATGCCGTGTGCAGTGTGCTAAAGATTTTAATTTATTTGATTGATGCTTTATAATGTTATTGTATTAGTAATACTGATAATGGCCTAGGCCCTCTTTTTAAGTAATATAATACCAAGGTCTCAATGCCTAGATTTATTAAACTGAGTATTTACTTGCCATTTATTGAAGAAAAATAATTGCTACAGTAGGTGAGTAGGCCTAGCTTTTCTATCTGAAATAAATTTAGCAATAAGTATTTAGCAATAACTTATAACAATAGCAAATCTAGTAGTATCTTTTACTATATAATTTATATAGTAGTTGCTATATATAATGGCATGAATCATATGAGTGCAACTTGTAAAATTTGGTTAGCTAATGTGACTTAGTTGAAACAAAAGTTGCAACTTAGAGCAAAAGTTTGAAGGACCAAAAACTAAAAAAGGTCCCGCATACCACTTCTTGCCTATATCTTACTACTTGCTATACTTTTGCTGGTATTCTATTCAAAATTTATTCTTACACCTTCAATTTCTATCTTATAACATATACTCTCAATTGTACAACTTACCCATTCAATTTTGCAACTTATCCCTTCAATTTTGCAACTTATCTCTTTGATTTTGCAACTTACCCCTTCGATTTTGCGACTTATGTTTTCAATTTTTCAACTTATCCCTTCAATTTTGCAATTTACCCCTTTAATTTTTACCACTTTTGCAACTTACATAGGCAATTTTGCAATTTACATTGGCAATTTTGTGACATATCTTGGTTAGCCACCAAATCAGTTGGCCAGATCAGCCAACTCTGTTGACAATTGCACATTTATGCATAAAATTGAAGGGGTAGGCCTAATTTGCAAAATTGAGGGTGTAAGTTATAAGAAGGCTAGTTCAAGTGTAAATTTTTAAGAGAATACAAGCAAAAGCATAGCAAGTAGGCAAGAAGTGGTTTGTGGGACCTTTTTTGGTCCTTTGAACTTTTGCCTCAACTAAGTTGCACTGGCAACCAAATTTTCTAAGTTGCACACATGATATAAAAATTAGGAAAGAAAAAGCAAAGCTAGCAATAAATAATAAATTTTGCAGAAGCAATAAAAATTATAAAGCTTTAGGAATAAATAATAGCTTAAACATGCTATTAGAGCTATTAACTTGCCCCTAAAGCAACTTTCTCTGTTGCCTTTATACCTATATATCCCTTATATCCTTTATCCCCTTTTCTCCATAGCCTGTTCTCCCCCTTTATAAAATTCTTTAAAAAACAACTAAAATCAAATCATCCAAAATCATTGTATATTATTGGGATCAAAATAATAAAATTGTTTGATGTGAAAATTTCTAGAAAATTCAAATGAATACTAAAACTTTTTATAATTCTAAAAAAATTTTCTTACATTTTTTACTTTATTTTTTTGACTTATGGTTGATATACACAAAGTTTGCTAGTTTATTCCCACTTCCTTAGAGTGTTCCATAGATGTTCCATAGTATCAACTTTAAATAGAAGTGGACAATAAAAGTCAAACCAAGCCATATTTTTTATGAGACCATGGATTTCTCAATTATTGATATTTTGCTCTACTACTTAAATGATCAACACAGTATTAATAATTTTATAGGATATTCTGCAGACAAAATCCCTTATTTCCTTTTCAGTCAATGCAGTGAATTTAAAGTTTTAAATTTGAAAGTAAAATAATATATTTACTTAGACTAAATTGATCTGGCTCAGTGAACAAGCAAATAGGTTAACAGAACTAGGAAATGTCCGTCCATGAGCCAGCAATCTGGCATATCGCAGTGTGGCCGCTGCTTCTATTGGGCCTGCTGCTTCAGTTGCCTAGCAACATTAGCTGCGCCAAGCCGCTGCCATCAGCGGATGGGGACGGGTCAACTAATGATCCACTGAAGAAGTCTGTCGAACCTTTCTACCAGCTGACTGAACAGTTTCTGGATTTCATTCAGCCGGTTGATAATTCTGTTAGTCTCCTAGAAGAGAGTGTCAGTGCCATGATTGCCAGTGAGTGTCTTTTATGCGCCCAGCTTTGGTTAAGTTCAATTCTTAAAGATAATCGTTTTAATATTAAAATCTATTTTTAGATCACAGTCAGGTCTCCGAGTACTTCTCAGACTGGCAAACGGTGAGCCCCGATATCCATGTTCCATCTATTTTCTTGTGCCTTAGGTGTATGATTACAGAATACTAGCTGAAGCCTGCGAGCCTTGTTCTAGCTGTGTTTGCCCAGTGCGTGAATGATTATGAGTGCAAAAGCAAAGCGTGTAGTTTCTGCTTGCTTTGTAGCTTTATACACATAGTGAGCGCCGCTTTAACTGCTTTGGTATGGAGAAAAACTTTTCCACCTGGAATTGTTATTAAAGGCAATGTTTTATGTAATAATTGTATTTTGTAGGCAAATCAGATCTAGCGCTGTGTAGCTATGGGCAAATGCTCTGATTTCGCATAATTTTGATGCTAAAAATTCAACCGCTTATTAAAAACAAACCATTGCCGCAGACATCCCGCCGCTACGCGCTGAGCATGCTTGGTTACGCAATCCTCACCTGTCTCGGCCTGCTATTTATCATAGCTGTGCCCCTAGCCGGCTGTTGCGTTTTCTGCTGCCGCTGCTGCTGCGGCAAGTGCGGCGGTCGGCTGCACCATATGGAACGGAAGCGGGCGAGGTGCAGGCGGAATTGCTACGGCACATTGTTGACTGTCATGTGCACTGTAATGCTGTAAGTTGGCTGTAATGAGCTTTTTGGATGGTTTTATTTAGAGGTTAAGCGAATCAGGTCGCTAAACTCGGGATGATTAATTGTGCTTATTGTCGCTCTCTGGCGATAGTTTGTCATCTGTTCCGGATTAGCTTAATCTTGTTAATTGCGCTGAATTATTCTTCTCCGGTATGCGATTTGCCTTGCTTGACCCCGTGGCTGTGTCAATTGTCCTATTTTGGTTGCTATAGCGACGTGAGTTAGCTTTTAGGTATGACGCCATTCAGCGCCGCCTGTTTTGATTTATGAGTTGAGAAAAATCTTTTCTTTGCTTTAAAGCGTTTCTAGTTTTTTTTCCAATCAAAATTTTCTTTCTCAACATTTTTCAATTTTGCTGTTTCTGGGGCGTAACCTTAACTGCCTGTACTATTATCTGTTTATCTGCTTATCTGTCTTTGTGTCTCCCTGTGTCTCTCTTGGCGCCTGCTCTGTTTATCTATGGACATCCGTTTTGTCTTAAATTAGAATTCAGTTCTCTATAATTCTGTACTATGTATATAGTATGCACTAATCTATTATAGGTCAAAATGGTTATATTTTAGTGTAAAGCACTTTTAACATAATTATTCACCTTGCTAGTCAGAAAAATAATTCTATATTTCTCATCCACCCCAACGTTGGTCTTTCATTCTCAACTTCCTATGGAGTATTGAAGACATTATAAATGGGGAAGTTTTCCCCCTTAGCTCGGCTAGTTAATTGGTCAGGTTGTGGCCAAGGACATCTTAAGTATAAGTAGAAGGACGGGACACTTCGTTTCTTGGAAAGTTTTTGAAGTCTAATTTTCGCGAAAAAATTAGATTTCACAAATAAGGACTTGCATAGTTCGATAGAATAAGAAGGCAGGAAACTTATGTCAAAAGATGAGATTTGCACCTGCTTCCAATTGAGCGCAATCTTTAATTTCATGTTGAGAATCTGCATATTGTATTTTTTGTCTGTGTATTTTTTGCCTCGTTCGCTTCCCCGGTTTATTATTTATTATTTTCCGTCATCCTGGATTTCTCCTCGTGATTCAAGTTTTCAGCTTGTCCATGTTCATATCACTGTAGAAACAGTATGCTTGGGGACTTTGCGCAAACTTGATTAGTGAAAAAAACACAAAAATAATTCCCATGTTCATTAGAGAGTTTTCTCCGTAATCTCCGTCCGATCGCACTGGAAAAAGCCTTAAGGATGAGGCTGCCATAAAGGAAGCTGGAAATAGAAAATCCAGCAGCATACGCTCGTAGCTCTGGTTGCTAGGACCTGCTGGTATTGCCTTGGAAGAAGCTCGGCCTTGAGGAGGATAAGGGGTGGCATGCGGGGAAAAGGAAGGGAAAGAAAGTGAGAAAATCCGGCTTCACTTCACGCCGAGTGCACGGGCTAGGTTTGATAGGCTTAGCAACTACGGGTTGAGCTCCTGGGAGTGACTGGCCGCTATGTGATAAGAGCGGATTAGATTGGTGTTGGATTCTTCGCGTGATGGCATGGCTCGTGCCTAAGTAATTAATATGGAACGTTTATTAGTACTTATTCTGAACATTTTCGGGATGAGTTATTAATTGTCGCCATATTATTTTTCTACTTTATAATTGTTAATATTCTTTGTTTCTTAAGCGTCTAACTAACTAACCTGTAATCCCAACTTTTGATCCTTTGAAGCTGCGGCGTAGTGCTGGCCTTCATCTCCAACCAGCTGTTGCGCAACACCCTGGACCCGAAGCAGCCGGACTACGTTTTCCTTCGGGTCACAAAAAGCCTCGGCTCGGCCACCGACGAGCTTATGGCCGCCCCCGACCGAGGCCGCAACGACAGCGCCGGGGCGGCCGCCCTAGCCGCCGCCGTCGTCCGCCCGGCCGTGATCAAAGCCGCTATGGAATTTCGCGATCGCCTCGCCGCCAGGTCCGGAGTTCGAGCTCCGCTAGACGATGCCAGCGCGGCCGTTCGCCTGCTGGCCGAGTCCGGACGTCTGGCCGACGAGCTTCGACGAAACTGGCCGGCTCTGCGCGACGACTTGGACAGGCATCTGAATGGCTCGCTAGACGAGGCCCGGAAGTTGCTCAGTGGCGGCGGCGGCGGCGGCGGCAGCGTTGGCGGCTGTCCGGCTGGCGCGAATCCGAACGACTGTCGGCTGCTTCGAGACCGGCTGGCGGCGATGACTCCCGGCGGAAAGTTTGACGACGCCAAGGAACTGTGTGATGCCCAGGTTGGTTGCTGCTGATGGTGCAGCTAGATGAGCATCAGATCTAGCTAGATGAGCATCAGATCTAGCTAGATGAGCATCAGATCTAGCTAGACTAGCATCAGATCTAGCTAGATGAGCATCAGATCTAGCTAGATGAGCATCAGATCTAGCTAGACTAGCATCAGATCTAGCTAGATGAGCATCAGATCTAGCTAGACTAGCATCAGATCTAGCTAGATGAGCATCAGATCTAGCTAGACTAGCATCAGATCTAGCTAGATGAGCATCAGATCTAGCTAGACTAGCATCAGATCTAGCTAGATGAGCATCAGATCTAGCTAGACTAGCATCAGATCTAGCTAGACTAGCATCAGATCTAGCTAGACTAGCATCAGATCTAGCTAGACTAGCATCAGATCTAGCTAGACTAGCATCAGATCTAGCTGGATGAGCATCAGATCTAGCTAGACTAGCATCAGATCAAGCTAGATGGGCATCAGATCTGGCAAGAGAGTGCAGCAGCCAAGAGTGCCCAATCCGTTCCCCAACCTCAGCTGTCATCGTGGTTGCCTGTCGGCACTGAGGCCGGCGCCGCGAGCCGCCTGAACCGCAGCCTGGCCGAGGCCGAGGCCAGCCTGTCCGATTTGGCCAACGCCGCCGTCACCGAGTTGGACTCGGCCGGCGCAATCGAAGAAGCGATCGCCGCGGTGAACAAATCCGGCGATCAGCAACAGTTCGAACCTGTTTGGCGCGCGGCCGCGGATCTCGCCGTTCGAGTTCAATTTGTTCACCAGGATCTGGTTGCCGGCCTGGGCCCGGCCGGTCGCAGCGGCAGCCTGGAGGAGCTGATCTCGCAGATCGCCACCTACTGGCACCTGGCTCTGGTCTTCATGGCCAGCCTGGCCCTGGCCATCCTGCTGCTCTACTATCTGGGCCTGGCGTTCGGCTGCTGCGGCGAGGCCCCCTACGACGACGCCAGGTGTTGCAATAGAGGCGCCGCTGCCTACCTGCTGATGGCTGGCAGCGGGCTGGCATTCCTGCTGGCCTGGCTGCTCATGCTGGCCGTCATGATGCTGTTCCTGGCCGGCGGCGTCATCGGTGAGACTGCGGGCGATGTGGGATCCCATTGAAACACTCTGAAATATCCCCTGTTAGAAGCCTCACTAAATATCCCTTTTGAAGATCCAATAATTAATTATCCCACGAAATACTTTATTAAAATCCCCTAGAAATGTCCCTGACAAAAACCCTGTAGGATTATCTCCGTCTAAGCCGTATCAAATATCCCCTTTAATCCCCTGTGAACCCGCCGCCGCCCGCCAGACACGGAGCTGTGCCGCCTGCTGACGGGCAGGGCCGGACCGGCCGGCTACGCAGCCCTGGACGTGGCGGCCAACGCCTACACGCGCCGGTTTCAACCGGATCGTTTGCGAGAAAACGGCGCCCCATTCCAGGCGCTGCTCGGCGCCAACTGTGTGGCGCCCACTGACGAGGGCGCCGTCAGGCCCGGCCTGGCCGGAGCTTTGAATCTGCCGGCATTACTGAACGGCACGAAGCCGGACTTGGCCTTTCGACGCCTGTCGAAGCGATCAGTCCAGTTGCTAGCCAGCCGGCGCGACCGGCTGATTGGGAAGCTGCGCCTGCGCCCCGACCTCACCGAGCTTGTCGATAAGGCGACCGCCGCTGTTGCCGTCGATTTGTCTGCCTGCTCGGCCTCCCTGGCCGTCTCCGGCTCGGCTTCTGGCGGCGTCATCCGCGGTGATCCGGACGGTGCCGGCGTGGCCGCTCTGCGCCGCATCTCCGCCGCGGCCGTCGCCGACCTCGCCGAGCATCGGGCCTGGTCACGCGTCGTCGATCAGTTGGACGTCGATTTGAGCCGCGCCGTCGGCCGGCTAGCCGAGCAGCGTCGACGCGTCGAATTGCTGGCCGGTGCTCGGACTCGCCTAGTTGACATTGTCGAGCCAAACAGACCAGGAGGCGGCAGTCGGCTTGTGGACCGTCTGGCCCGGGCCGACTCGGCGATGCGGCAGACTAACGCTCTGGCCGACGCAATCGAAGCCGCCGCCGGCGTCCACCTGACTGCCAGCCTGTCCGCCGGCCTGGTCGACGCTGTCGGCGTCCTGTTGAACAGCGCCGCCGACTGTCAAAAAATCAGCGACGGACTGAACGACGCCGTACGGGCGCCCTGTCACTCGGCACTTCGTCCGTTCAACGGACTGTGGGCGGGCCTGGGCCTCTTCCTGGTGTGCCTGCCGGCCTGCCTGGTTTTCAGCCTCAAGCTGGTCAATTTGTATAGGAAAAGCAGCAACTACGAGCGCGACTACGAGGAGCCGTGAGTGCCATCTGGCTTGCCGCATTTGATGTCAAAATCCAGGCACCAATTCTTCTAATCGATAGGCCAGTGTCAAAATCCAGGCACCGATTCTTCCCATCGATAGGCTTGTGTCAAAATCCAGGCACCAATTCTTCCCATCGATAGGCTTGTGTCAAAATCCAGGCACCAATTCTTCCCATCGATAGGCTTGTGTCAAAATCCAGGCACCAATTCTTCCCATCGATAGGCTTGTGTCAAAATCCAGGCACCAATTCTTCCCATCGATAGGCCAGTGTCAAAATCCAGGCACCAATTCTTCCAATCGATAGGCTTGTGTCAAAATCCAGGCACCAATTCTTCCAATCGATAGGCTTGTGTCAAAATCCAGGCACCAATTCTTCCAATCGATAGGCTTGTGTCAAAATCCAGGCACCAATTCTTCCAATCGATAGGCTTGTGTCAAAATCCAGGCACCAATTCTTCCCATCGATAGGCTTGTGTCAAAATCCAGGCACCAATTCTTCCCATCGATAGGCCAGTGTCAAAATCCAGGCACCAATTCTTCCCATCGATAGGCCAGTGTCAAAATCCAGGCACCAATTCTTCCGATTGATAGGAAAATGTGAAAATATAGCTAAAGATGTTATAAAGTATAAAGTAAAAATACAAAAACATTATAAATCGAAATAGGCCACTATAAAAATTTTATTAACATACCAATTTGCCACTACCTATATGCTATATTTAACTTCAGCGACTACATGGCCTACCAGGGATTCTGCCCCAGCGACACGGTGCCTCTGGAGGGGTGAGATGCTGCTTTATTATTGTTAGTTATTTATAAAGTACATTTTTACGCTAGGCAACTTTCTGTCCCTCTTTTTTTCCCAAAGCTTTTCCTGCTTGTTTATTGATTCATCAGCCCTAACCAGGGCCTACGCTGCGGCTGCAGCGGCGGACAGGCCTTTCCATTTCCCATAGCTTACTTTGCTTCCCTACCTCCGCCTGCATTGATATGTCTATATTAGCCATGTATCTAATCCCTTTATCATTAGTTCAGAACACGCAAGTGTACGTGAACCTTTTGTTTATTAAAAACACAGTTACGGTGCAGCTGTTTAAAGGTCCTGCTTCGAGTTTCCAGTCCGCCCCCCCCCCTTTTATTTAACTGTGCTTTGTTACTTTGCTGCACTTTAACCAGCCTTCCCGGCTTGAAGCTTTAGACCAGAACCGTATCCCCCCTTGGGAAATTTCTTTGCTTTTGCTTATTCCCCTTTGAATAAATGTTTTGTTCCTGTTAGAGGGGATTTTATTGATTACGTAGCTCTAATATTGGCAGGACTGGCAGTGAAGGTGAATGCAAAAGTTGAATGAGGAAGCAGGGGGAGGAGCTGGCAGCACCAGAGAGAGGTGCAAGGAGAGCAAGGCTGTGGAAGCACGAGGATGTGCTTGAAACAGACTGAGAGACAAAAAATTATTGTAATTGAACCCCCGCGCAAACAAGCTAAATGTATCTAACAAACAAAACTCGCAGACGCCACAAGCGAGGCAAAGCGACAGCTTCCTCTAACGGTGAGCACTCCGTGTGTGTTTAGACCAGGCTCTGCAAATTGTTCACCTCTAGATAGATAGACGTGTCACAATCACAAGTTGGCTCTACTAATAGTAGTAGTCGCTTACTTTATAATAATTGCCAATTTGAATTGCTGCCTGCGCACAATACGATGTTTTGTAAGCCGCTTTCCTCTTACTGTTCTGTCTGTTCCTGTTGGTTCGGTTGTTATATTAAAGTACACCAAAATGGTTGTCGGATTGAATAATAATGTAGTGGGCCTTTTCAAGTGAAGTCAATCCTCTGCACTAGGTAAACAAAATCAGATTTAATTATAGGCCAGTTTAGATTTCACTGTTTCGCCCTTTGTTTCTTACAATCAGTAGACGTAGTTTTTGCCGAGCCATTTAAGAAAAATCAATAATTTTTCATTGATAATTGCCTGCTGAAACATTACAAGACTTTTATTTCTCTATTATTTTATGCTTGGCAACATAACTATGTTATTCAGCATGCCACGTTCTCTAATTGTTAATCGCATATAAGTATGAAGTCCAATGAAGTTAGATTTTCTAAGCTTGTAGCTGGGTCTCGAATATTTTTGTGTCAGTGAGTTCCCGCTTATGCTCTGTTGAATACAGCAATAATTTTCCTTTTAATTATTGTGTTATCAGCAGTGGGAGTTTATTAATTAGACAGAAGTTTGGCCATCTTGCTGCTTTGTTAAACGCCGCTATTTTTTCTAGTTTCGAACTTTGATAAACGCTTTCAGTGAGGAATGCTTCTGTAATGTAGGAAATTTCCTCGTCAGCTGTTATCTTTTTTTGCTAACAAAAATGTTTGCACTTAAAGGTTTAGCATTTAAACATAAATTTAAAAAATTGTGCCTGGCTGGCTGCCTGTCTGTCTGTCTGTCTGTCTGTCTGTCTGTCTATCTGTCTGTCTGTCTGTTTGTCTGTTTGTCTGTCTGTCTGTCTGTCTGTCTGTCTGTCTGCCTGCCTGTCTGTCTGTCTGTCTGTCTGTTTGTCTGTCTGCCTGCCTGTCTGTCTGTCTGCCTGTCTGTCTGTCTGTCTGTCTGTCTGTCTGTCTATCTGTCTGTCTGTCTGTACCCTTACCAGACCTACCTGTCCATAATAACGATCCAGAAGCACCCCCAGTTTCTCATTGTTGTTTCCATGTTCAGTCTGTGGAACCCGCACCAGCTGGTTCTAGCTGCTAGTTTTCTATCAATAGCCAAAAAGCACACAAGCAACAAAACGCCCAACAGATGCCCGATTGTCTCACCTCAGTACACGCGCACACGCGTCACGAATAGCCAGATCTGAGCGCCAAGCAGTTTTTAAGCATTATTTTTGTTGCCTCATTTTTTAGGCGCCGGAAAGTCTCGCGCCGGACGGGCGTCTAGCGGCGGCCGGAGCGGCGGCAGCGGCGGCAGTCGGCAACGAAATCCTCAGCACCAGCATCGTCAGCAGTCGGCATCCGAAGCGGCCTCTGCTTCTAACAGGCGCTGCCAGCAGTTCCATTTGCAGCAGCTGCAGCTGCAACAGCAACAGCAGCAGCAGCAGCAGCAGCAGCAGCAGCACCTGCTACAGCAGCAGCGCCTCAGCCAGTTGCCACCCTACGCTCTAGAAGCCTATGACTATTGAGTCTCCTTGGCTGTATATTGTCACCGTTGTTTCTTTGTCAGATTTTTGTCAATAGTTTTTGTTCAGCGTTGTACTAAAAAAATTTGCTTAAAAATTCTATTATGTTTGTTTTGAGCATCAGAAATTCTCCTGTTGTTTTTTTATCAAGTTTCCCGAAAGTCTAGCATGATGTCTATTATTCGATTAGAAAAAGTATTATTTTATTCGCCAATAATACTCGACCTTGCATGCGTTTTATATGGCATTAATTTGATTTAATTGCATGCGTTTCAGCTGCTTTTGCAATCTTAAATAAGCTGCTCTGAATGCAATCTTTTCTTGTGCTGTTAATATTTATTCGCTTAAATCCTTGGATTTACAACTAGTTATGACTTTCGTAGGTCCTCAGTTTAGGATTTTTTACTATCCAAGATCCTCAGATCGGGTCTGTCACTCTCCTAGATCCTCAGATTGGGACTGTCACTCTCCCAGATCCTCAGATCGGGACTGTCACTCTCCTAGATCCTCGGATCGGGTCCGTCACTCTCCCAGATCCTCAGATTGGGACTGTCACTCTCCCAGATCCTCAGATCGGGTCTGTCACTCTCCCAGGTCTGTCACTCTCCCAGATCTTCAGATTGGGACCGTCACTCTCCCAGATCCTCAGATCGGGTCTGTCACTCTCCCAGGTCCTCAGAAAGGGATTGTCACTCACCTAGATCCTCAGATCGGGTCTGTCACTCTCCAAGGTCTGTCACTCTCCCAGATCCTCAGATTGGGACCGTCACTCTCCCAGATCCTCAGATTGGGACCGCCACTCTCCCCGATCCTCAGATTGGGACCGTCACTTTCCCAGATCCTCAGATTGGGACCGCCACTCTCCCAGATCCTCAGATTGGGACCGTCACTCTCCCAGATCCTCAGATCGGGACTGTCACTCTCCCAGATCCTCAGATTGGGACCGTCACTCTCCCAGATCCTCAGATCGGGACTGTCACTCTCCCAGATCCTCAGATCGGGACTGTCTCTCCCAGATCCTCAGATCGGGACCGTCACTCTCCTAGATCCTCGGATCGGGTCCGTCACTCTCCCAAATCCTCAGTGACAGATTCTTTTTTGCAAAGAAAATGTAAATATCTCTAATCTTTTTGTTGTAAACCTCCAGTGCAATACAAACAATTTAAGTTTTTTATCTGCAACAAGTTTTTTGCAGCTGCTTTTATATTTTTTCTTTGGGGCAGCATTTTCTGCACTGTCGCTTTGGCTTGCGCAACTCCAGTCAGCTAATTCAACGAGTTTAGCCCCAATTCTATCCAAAAAATAGTAATCGCGCGCAAATTTCACTACTTAGCCCTATTAGTCAGTAGTAGTATTACCGACTGATCGTTGCATAATTTATTATTCGCAATTTAATTGCGCGAACTTTTTAATATAATTTTTTGCACGGATCACAAATCTTTTTTGCCCCTATCGATAAATTCGCTTCATTGGCTTGCTCGCTGTAACTTTGTGCGCTTTTTTCAATAGTTGTTAGCTAGCTAGTCCTATCTGTTGCCTCTGCATTATTGCCTGTTGTATTACGCGTTGCCTTATCCCAGTCGTTGTCTAAATGTTGTTTTTGCAACTTTGTCAGTTTTTTTACTGTTTTTTTATTCTTTGTTTGAGTGTCGCGTTTCGGGCTCTGTTATTTGAAATCACGCCGTTTATTTTGTTACAACAAAAAATATTTTATAAGCTAATTAATGGTCTCTCATTACACCTTAAATTGTTTCTGTTGTACTGATCATCAAAGCCGTTGATAATTAAAAATTGTAGCCACATTTTATAATATACACGCAGATTCCCTTGATAAAAATATTTAGTTTGAACCGACTCTCCCTCTCCACTATTAACCTTCTGGGTGTTCGCGGTTATTTATTTTTTATGATAAAATAAATAGGAGTTGTGGGTTAGTGGCCAGGGCGTCCGCCTTATGATCGGAAGGTCGTGGGTTCGAGCCCTAGCTCTAGGAGAGTAGTTGTGATTTGTGTCCAATAGGGCTGTAGGCACTTTGACGCTTAAAGCGACATCGTCCCACAATCAGCGACGGGGCATGACTGTCCATTGCGCTGACTGTCCTGAAGCGCGTTCAGTCACACTAAATACGGTATGCAGGCATATAGGCACACACACAGGCCGGCGCCCAGTCACGCACTCACATGGGGCGTACAAGCGGTGGTTTCAGAAATGTACACTCTCTATGCCTTAAGAGGTTGCCCTTATGGGCGTAAATTGCACAACTGGCCCATAGCCCAACCAATTCGTGCACAAGGCCCCAAATTAATGTGACCCTACATACGAAAACTCGCCAGGGAAAATAGCCAACCTGCAACGCGGGGTCGAACCTGGACCAGTGGCACACAAGGCAGACGGCGCTAGACCGCCGAGCCACTCGCCCCCGCCCTTGAGCAAGGCATTTAATCCCGATTTGTTTCCGTCCACCCAGCTGAGATCGGGTACCAGTGTGCGCCGGTACACAGCCCTCGCAAACAGCCCTCTCTCCGAGTCCCCGAGTCGAACAGTGGGTGACATGTTTTGACGGTTGTAAACTAGAAATAAATCCTGAACGCCTGATACAGAATTAGTCAAATTACAATTCTTATTTACTAAACAAGCATGTAGATGTAGACCTTTGATAACCATGCAAGCTGGCAGATAAGAACATCTTATCAACCTGCCTTTCTGTATTGCAGTTGCTATACGGAAATTGCATTTTTAATTAGTCATTCATTTATTCCCGTCTGTCTCCGTCTCAGATTTGGTCAGCATTTCCTCCTAAATTCGTTACATTGAGGTGGTCGCAGATGCAGGTAAATGCACTGTCATACCGGTTCATGGGATGTGGGAAGCTGCGGTTTGGCATCGATGCGGCACTTGCTGAATGGCTGATGAGACAATGGGCTGTTGTCAGCTGGGTATAGGGAATCGGGATTATAAAACTGATTCCGCGGCTTCAGCCTGCCTGCCCGTCACGCCTCCTCAGTGTGTCCTACCTGAGCGGCATGCGGCTTCCCCGCATTAGCCCGCTCTGCGTGTATTGAAATGCACGCGCGCCTGCTCTACCAAACTGAAGACTGACTGACTGGGTAAGGGGGCAGTTAGAATATCGAATTGCGTTGCTACGTAACAGTGGAACATAAACTGAATTTTGACATTCAACACTTGGCTATTGGCTATGGCTTTGTTGAAAAGACTAGTACCTACCCTACTAATACGCTCGTATAGTTTATATAGTGTACGACCAAATGTACTAGCATTTATTTTCCTTCGTCTGAAATTAGTTTTTTTAGTTTTTGAAGTTTTGATAGTTCTTGTTTTTCATGGCGACCCCTCTCTAAGACGGACAGGCTAACAGATGCAGATAGATACTCGTACGTGTAGAAAGTCATTCTGGCAACCGCAATCATCAAATCAAGCAGATGCCAGCAGCCTCGGTGTCAATATGCAGCAGCCCAGTCTGAGCCTGATTATCGGCCTGTCCGTTTTGGGATTTTTCTTTGGCCTGGCCGGAGTGGGACTGGCCTGCGGCTTCCATCAGCACCGGAGTGCCTGCAGAGCTCGGCGAGTTGTTGGGCCGCAGCAACCGCGTCCGGCAGATCGACAGCAACAGCAACCGCAAGTCCAACAGCAACAGCAACCAGTTCTCCCGGAGACTGTGCTGGTTATCAAACAGCGAACAGAAACTATCCGCAATTGAATTTTTGTATCGTAAACTCGAGTATACAGTGTATGAGTTACATGTACATGCTGTGCCAGCTTTTCTCGCTGTGCTTCTGTAATTTTTTTGGTTTAAAAGGGATCCACCAGTTCGTACCTGGTGTGCTACGCCTAATTTGGAGCAGATTAATTTTATAGGCCTTTTAAAGCTATGATCCCTAATAACCTAGGTCGGTGTTCTACTCTTTTATCCCTCTAGTTGCGGCGGGGTGAAATGAATAAGGATGAAAATAAGACCAGGCTAAACAGCCGAGAATTGCGTTGTTTATGTTAGTAATTAAAGTAATTGGTTGTTAATGATCCACTGGCAGCGCCCTCTGGTCCTCTGCCAGCTAGTTTAATAATTAATTCAGATTATAATAATAATGGCTTCAATCCGTAGAAATTTAGCGGCACAAATAATATTACAAACGCCAAAAATAGATCGCACTTTAACACTATATAAATTTCGCGACGCAAAGATTAAACAAAAGAACTCACACAAATTGTACTAAAATTTACCGCGCAGATAAACAAGATTGATGATAATAAGACTCCGCCTGCGAGACTAATCCTAAGCTGATTACCCACGCCCTACTCTCACCCTGAGAATCTCTGAGCAACTGTTCAGCCTGGAAGCGACAACTTCTATCGCCTCCACACTTTGCCTTGGCGGCCGTGCCCCGTCGGTAATTGCCGACGTTGGATTGGGTTGCGTACTGGGAATGCTCAGAGACCTCGTCTAGCCACTCTGCAATGCACGCCTGCTGTTCGCCGAGCTCAGCGCAGACAGTCGCACACTACAGTGAAGCCGGCGCTTCAACGTGGAGGGGCCAAAGAAGGAGGCCTAGTTAAGAACTAGTGAGAAGTGATGAGGCGGGGCTCGCTCGTGAATCCAGATAGACGCAGATACAAAACTCGCAATAACAAAATAAACGTAGCACTAGTGATGAACGAGCGAGGGGGGACGGTCAAAACAGGAGCGTAAAAACGCAGAGTTATATAGTCTAAATTTTCACTCTTCACTTCGTCCCCGGCTCAGCTGAGGGGTAGGTCGCGCATGGCTGACCCCGCGGCTTAGGAGCATGCTGGCCCCGCGTGCTGAGACCGGTCAGTAGCAAATAGGCTGTGCAGTGAAAAGGCGTGACTGGCGGACAATTCTGATTGGCTCACGCTTATACGGCGGGTTGTTTTGTAGACCCGAGGAAGAGAGAGAACACGCGGCTCGCAGAACGCACCGAGGGGCCTGGTAGTGAGAGCGGCTCGGCCAATAAAACCGGGTCTGACTGCCGTAAGTCGCGCGCTCAATCGGGCCAGGCGTCCTTTCGCCAAAAATACAACGATTGCACTTTTGTGACTTTTAATAACTCCAAATTGATAAACAATAATAATAATTGCGCTAACTAGAATAGATAGAGGCAGGGGAAAAGATGCTCACACTACACTTCCAGTCTGCTTGAATCTGAGCATGTTAATGCTTTCATTGACGTTTCTTTAAACTCTATGAACTCAACTCAGTTATAATATAGAAAAAAAATTGGGCTTCACAATGCCAGGAAATTACCCTTACGAGCGTATGCGTAATAGTCTATGAACCAGTAGATCCTTACGAGGCTATAAAAGCAGAAAAATAAAATCTTTTACTATCGAATGTTGCCCAAAAACCCACTGTTACCTTGAACTACCTGTGCAGTCATGATAAATTACGAAAATATCCCATAATCCATTATACATATCTGCTTAAGTAATAGAATTGCATTATTCTGGCTCGATATAGTGAATACTAATTTACGTATTAACAATTACACTTGTATTTGAATAGTAATTAAATGCTGTAGTATATTTGACTAAATTTTTTTAGTTCTTTTGGAGGAAAGAATTTTTTGTATTTTTAGCTACAGTTAAAACTTGACTTGGCATTGTACCATTAAACGCTTAAAGGTTCAACAAAACATACATGTAGGATAAGCTGCAAGAGATGGACCAAAAGTTTCATGCATTGTATTATTTTTTAAGTTTATGTATTCCCCCATACTCCAAAAGGGGATGTCAACTTAAGCGCCAAATGGAACCTGAAAGTCGGGGGGACCTAGCTTTTACTGCTTCGTCGAGCTTCGACAAAACGGCGCTCTATATTATTTTGAGTAAAAGACAAGCTAAGTTCAAAATATTCGTAATCATTTTGCTGAATAATATGTTTTTCCACTAAGGATTATTTATGTGTTTAAAATGTGCTTTTAAACTTTTTTTGTTTAAACGTCAGAATCTATGCCAACACTTTCGCGCAAAAATTTAAAAGCTTAGTATAGCTGGCATTTTTACACTTCAGTCGCTGAAAGACTACAGAATAAGGCATTGTCTGAAGGAAAAATATTGAAATGGCAGAGGAAGGAGAAAAGAAGCCCGAAGAAAACCGGCGTGTGCATACTTATCCTCTTGTTAGGGTAAGTCTTTAAAACTTTCGTTTTGAATTCATAAAATGGAATAGTATCGTTAAACTAACTAAATTTAAATTCCAAATGAATAGAAAAATACAAAGTAAAGAGTTTCACTTTTCCCTGCCGCATCGAAAAACAAATTTAATGTATTTCGTTCGCAAAAATGATACATTATCATTTTATGGGAGCATCATAAAAGTGCTAAATTACCATGAAAAACTATTACAATCCTAGGTTTCTATTTCTTCACAACCACTCAAACTGTCAAAAAATCTGTAAAAATATCTGTCTAACAATATTTATACTAATACAAAAGAATTTTTAAAGTATTTTTTGTACTTTTTGGCAATAAAACTATTTTATTAAGCTGTATTTTATTTTAATATTAGCATACAATATGTCACAACTAAAAGTTAAACTAACTAATTGTTCAATAGATTATGTCTATTATAAACAGAAGACTAAAGAAAATTTATTGCAACACAACTAGCCTCAGAAAATAAAACAATTTCTGATCAAATTTCTTTTTTTCTTCGACTCACTATAAACTGAAGATGAAAATGCGAAGTAATTAAAAAGAGTGAGAGATACATGATGACTTTACAAAATTGCAAGATTTTTGAGTCAATTTTCTAGCATATTTGTCCTCTGCGGCATCGCTAAACATCCATGTTATCATTTTATTCAAGAATTTATACGAGCGTAATTTGGCTTTCTAGGAATTCGGCATGCTATCGTACGTATAGCAGGGAATCTTATCAAATTAATTAAAAATGCCACAAAAATTCCAGCACTCGGATATGAACGAAGAAATGCGCACCGAGGCTATGGAGTTATCCGTTACCGCCTGCGAAAAATTTGCTTCAAATTATGAGGTAGGTTTTATAGATGTTACTTTAAATATTATCGGGAGAATGTGATGCTTTAATTCTACGAAACCACAATTTGCAGTCGGCGGCGCGGATGATCAAAGAGAGCATGGACAAGAAGTTCGGACCGGCCTGGCACGCCATTGTAGGCGAGGGCTACGGATTCGAGATCACGCACGAGTTGAAAAACATCATGTACATGTTTTTTGGCGGCAACATCGCCATCGTTCTGTGGAAATGCGCGTAGCTTTGGCGCGCGCCACAATTAACCTTATAGCGTGCTGCAGCAAATTTTAAATTCTACCAACGTCAAAAGAATTAGTCGTATGAAAACTGGATGTTTTTGTTTTACTTCTCTTTTGTTTTTTAAATGCTTGCTGAAATTAAAGAAAACTTTTTGCCCGTCGGTATGCGTAGCTGGACTGATGTAAAAATACACGAATGATCTACCTAATCCTTAAAGCAGGGGACAGTAAAGAAACTCAGAATTCTTAAATCTCGAAAACGAACAAAATAGCATTAAGAACTACAGCGTATAGTCCATGAGTATTCGTAATGTCCATGATTGCAACCCCTAATGGCAGGTGTTTTCAAGATAATTTCACTAATGCAACAAAATAAATTAATTAATCGCTTACTTTAACTTCCTTGCAATAATCATACCGATTTGGCTAGTTAGATAGTTGGAGAAGTAGATAAATCATGGTAGAAATGTCAATGACAGATGGATGGATGAATAGAAAAATAGGTTGACAAATTAAGTAGATAGATAGATAGATATAGATAGATAGATAGAAAGATAGATAGATAGATAGATAGATGGATGGATAGATAGATAGATAAATAGATAGATAGATGGATGGATGGATAGATAGATAGATAGATGGATAGATAGATAGATAGATAGATAGATGGATGGATAGAGAGATAGATAGATAGATAGATAGATAGATGGATGGATGGATAGATAGATAGATAGATAGATGGATAGATAGATAGATAGATGGATGGATAGAGAGATAGATAGATAGATAGATAGATAGATAGATGGATGGATAGATAGATAGATAGATAGATAGATAGATAGATGGATGGATAGAGAGATAGATAGATAGATGGATCGGGAGGTTGCTAAATGATCAACCAATCGATGGTCTCCAAAAAAACGAGGCCAGAAAGACAGTTGCAAGGAAGCACATTTGGACAAAGTACGAGTATATGATGCAGAGAGCGGGCACGCAAATGCGGAACCCGCCATGTCTGGGATGTAATGCAGTCAAAATGTACAATTCATGTATTTAGTTGTACTGTATAAGGACCAATAAATACAACACGAGAATGCAGCTTGAAACAGGTGATGCACAGCTACAGAGAAGCACACATAAATAGAAATACCATAAAAAACCAGCTAAAAACGTAACTAATGACACAAAATACAGTGGTCACGAGCCTCAGGCAGCAAT